>VXBL01009872.1:86581-103760 GCA_013400195.1 Aramus guarauna
ACACCGCCTGCACCCCCCGGACACCGCCTGCACCCCCCCCCAGCTCCCCCAGCGACCCACGGCCGAGCCCCAGCCAGACTTGCCGCCCTCACCCCCGTCGCTGCTCCCCCCGGGCAAGGCGGACAGGGTGCTGCCTCGTCCATAGTTTCCACGTACAAAGTTTTTCTCGCTGCGAGCATCGATCCCAACAAGGTTTCCCATTTTCCAGCGCGGGGGTTTTGCTGGCCCCCGCCACCGGCTTCACCCCAGCAGCTCCCCTGGGTGCTCACGGGGCTGAGGACCCTCGTGCCCGGGGAGCCCGGGGCCATTCCCCCCGCTGCCACGGTGCCCCCCACAGCCCCCCAGCGCAGCCTGCTACTGCCTGCCACGCTCCTGCCCACCGTAACGAGGGCAGCTCGTTAGCACTCCTGCGAGAGGGCTTGGGGCCAGGCCGCTGCACAGGCAGCATCCTCCCGCACCTTGGGCGATGGGGACAGCGGCAGTTCGGTACCCAGCACCGAGGGAGGGGCCGGTGCTGCCCCCCAACCACTAAACTGCTTTCGGAGGGGTTTTGGCAGGGTCTGGTGCTCAGCTTGGCAGGAGAGCAGCTCCCGGGCTGGCTCTGGCAGATCCCACTGAGATCTGAGATGATTTGGCCACGAAAAAGCACCAAGTGTTTTGCAAAAAAAAAAAANAAAAATTATAAAAAAAAAAAAAAAAAAAAAAAAAAAAAAAAAAAAAAAAAGGGGGGGGGGAAGGAGAAAGACACAGGCACAGCTCGTGCACAACCGCCTCCTCCAGCCTGCAAAGCGCTGGATCCGTGCACGGAGGAGGCGGTGCACAGCCTGGCCAGGGAGCCCGGATGCGGCCGAGGGGCTGCCCAGCACCCCCCAGGTAGAGCTGCTGCTCTCAGCCGTGTCCCCCCCCAACCCCGAGGGGGCTGATCCTGCCCCGCAGCGGGGAGATGGGAGGACACAACGCGGCGCAGCCCTCCCAGCGCCCGTACAGGGCTGCATCACAAACAGCTTTTGGCAGGGGATAGCTCCCAGCATAAAGCATTCAGCTCTGAGCAGCGCTGCCCCAAATTCCTGGGTGCTCGAAGACAAGCTGACGCAGGGAATTCGGGAGAAAGCCTCCAGCCTCTTCACATTTTTATTCCGCCGCTTTTCTTCTTGCCACTCACAGGCATCAAATCCACAATCGAGGCCAAGCCTTAATTTCTCCCTAAACCAACCCCTCCGCTCAAAGCACCGGCTTCTGCCTTTGCGCCGGCAGCTGACCGCGACGGCAGCGGGATCCAAAATTAGCCGGAGCCAATTTGCCGCGGTTGCTCAACGGTGCAAAGACAGGTTGGGATCTTCCTCCTCCTCGTCCTCCTCCCCCTGTTGCCCCACGGCAGCTCCTACGTCAGCTCTGCCGCCACAAACGAGCTCCTCGGCGTTCTGCCGAGCACGGAGGCGGCTTTGGCGCTGGAGCGATCGCTGCCTGCCTGCCCGCTGCCTGCCTGCCCGCTGCCTGCCTGCCTGCCCGCGGGTACCCGGACCCCGCTGCAGGGCACGGGGAGGATGGGCCGGGGCTCACGCGGCCCCTCGGGGAGGCCGGGCACGTGCCCAGCTCTGGGTTCAGCTCCGGCACTCCGAGGCGTGCGGGCATTTGTCCTGGTTTTCCCTGTCACTTGCAATTCCCAGGAAGGGAACAAAGACCCAAAATTGACACCGCAAAACCGGCAGCGCCCGGGGGGGGCTTCGGCTGACGGCTCCCTAAACGTTGATTTGCAGGGGCCTGCAAAAGGAGCAGGTTTTAACCAAAGGCAGAGAAATTCTGCGTCTCCTCCCCAGGAAGCAGGAGGGCACCGTGGTGCTCCCCACATTTGGGGGCTCTCATTGCAGAGCCAGGGCAGCCAAACCCTGCCGGAGCAGACCCCGGGCTGCAGTGAGCCAGGGGATGGGGGGGGGGGGGGGNAGACCCCGGGCTGCAGTGAGGCAGGGGATGGGGGGGGGGAGCGCTCCCAGACTGGGGGGACCACGGCAGAGCAAGGGGCTGTGCCCAGAACCGGGGGTCACCCCCCACGCTCAGCCCCTAAGCGCGATGCAGCCTACGCACGGGGTCCCCTCCACGGCACCGGGGGCGGATTCCCACGGCAACACCCGGCACCGGGGCTGGGGACGGCGCTGAGCCCCAACCCCACTGCAGCCACCTCTGCTTTCTTGCCAGGGTGCTCAGGACGAGAGACCTGCCTGCCGCAGCTCTCCGCCAGCGTCCCAGCCTGCGCACGAGCTATTCAACAAAATGACGGGCGCCTTCGAAATGCCAGGAGCGTCCACCCACCCCCTCCACCAGCCCTCCGCAAGCTGCTGAGCAAAGCATGACTAACAGCCCCCGTGCCGGCTCCTGGCACCGGCTCCGGTGGCAGCTTCTGCCAGCGGCAGGGTGGTATTTCCGACCGCGCCAGCGCCTTGGCACGGCCATCCCCGTGCCCGCGGGGGCATTGGCCCGCGTGTTATTTCTCCCTGCGACAGCGGCACCGGGGGTAGGCACCAACCACGGTCCTGCTCCCCGGGGATGGGCTCCCACCTCTGGCCGCCTCGGCGACCCTCCCAGTTTGTTCAGGCCACTGGGAGAGGAAGAGCCCAGCAAACTCTTCACCGCCTGGGGAACTGGCGGGAAGGTTTTTTTTTGGGGGACCCCCGCTATTATCAGCCAAATCGGAGCTGACGAACGGCCGGCTGCAGAGAGGGGCAGGCGCGTAAGCTCCGAGTTAAAGCTGGAGCCAGCACCTCCCCAGCCTCATCCCACAGGACGGGAGCTGCCGCGCCGATCCCAGCGACGGCACCGTAGGGATGAGCTCATTAAGCCGGTTGCACCACGCGGCTGAGACTGGAGCAGCCGCAAAAGCTCCAGGCTTTACCCTGCCCGGCAGCTCCAGAGCTCCCCGAGCCAGCACCCGGCCAGGCGTGCTCTGCCCCAAGCCCTGCCGCCACCGCTGCCGCCCCGGTCCCCCTCGCAGCCCCCAGGAGCCGCCGGGCTGGCTCCCGTGCCTGCAGGCAGGGTGCCCGGGCACAACCCCGGCTTCCTCCGTGGCAGGCACGGAGCAGCTGGAAGGATGCTCCAGGGCAGGATCCGACCCGAGGGCTGCGGGAGCTCCAGGGCAGGATCCGACCCGAGGGCTGGGGGAGCGCAGGGGTTAAGCCGACTTTCCAAGAAACCCAGCTGCCGCACGTTTCCCGGTTTCCAGCAGGACCGAAGCCCCCCGCTGCCGTGCCAGGCGAGCCGGCAGCACCATCTAGCGGGCTGCGCCCCGAGCCGTGCCCGGACCCCCGGGCCCTGCTGCAGCCCACCCCACGCTCCCCGGCCAGCCCTGCCCAGGGGAGATGCTCCTCCGTGGGGACACGCACCACCCCGGGCAGGGGCAGCCCCACTTGCCTTCCCTCGCGTCCTCCCATCTGCATCGGCTCCGCGCTCCGAACCGCGCCAGGGCGAGGGGTAGGCACGGTTTCCGTGCGGCAGGAACGCGGGCATCGCTGCGGTGGGCCGTGCCTGGAGCTGCCCTCGTACGCGTGGGGCGAGCGAGGCCCCGGAGCTGGGCCAGCCGCAGCAGGGAGGTACCGGCTGGGGGTCCTGCCCCACGGAGCCCCACGGCTCCACACCAGCAGCCCCCAGGATCGGGGGCAGGGGCTGTGCCTGACACCGCAGGCAGGAAAGGGGAGGAAAACTCTGCCAAGCCCCCAGAGTCCTCCGCAGGCAGGAGAGCGGCAGGCAGGGCAAGAGCATCTCTGCAGCAGCTGGAGCGGGGCCCCGGAGCACCCACCAGCCCGTCCCCATTCACCGTGGGCCCTTCCCCTCCTCTCGGATTCACCTCTTCCCACCCCAGGCCTGCCCGAGATCCCCGTGTGCACCTGGGCGGTCGTGCACCACGGTCCATGGCAGGGACTGAGCCGACGCAAAACTCCGTGGACTTTGTCCGGGCACAGGTTGAGTCTGGCAAGGGCAGCCGGGCACCCTGCCCTCCGCCCCCACGCAGGCAGACGCTGCCTGTCCCCTCCTTCGCTCTGCCAGCCACTCACCTTGGCTACGAACTGCTTGTCCTTCTGATCCAGGTTTGCCGTGGGGGCCACGTAGTCCCTCCAGATCCTCAGCTTGCGCTCCTTGGCGAACCTGGCGGTGGGGCACAGGCGTGATGCCCGGGCAGGCGTCCCCAGCAGGGACGGACCCGCCGTACGTTAAACCGACCGGCAAAGCTCTGGCAGAGGCAGCGGGGCTGGCGCAGACTTGCAAGGAGAGATGGCATCTACCTCCCACCCAGGGGGGGCACTGGGGGGGACCCACACGTGGATGGGGAAAGGGGGCTGGAGTCACCCCGGACACGCCGTGGGTGCAGCTCGGAGCGCGCCCACCCCAGCACCCAGCTCTGCAGCTCCTGGCATCGGCCTCACCTTTCGGCCGCGCGCAGCTTGTCAGCGCCGCGGGTGTAGACGGCAATGGACCAGTCCACGCAGCGGGCAAAGCCCTCCTTCAGCAAGAGCTCGGTGATGTTCCCGTTCTGCGGAGAAGGGGAGGAGGCGCGCGCTCAGCCGCGGGACACACGGCATCGGCATCCACCCCAAGGAGAGCTTGCCCCCCCCAGTCCTGCTCCGCTGCGAGGGGGCACCTCGCCCGCCCCGCTCAGCCCCTTAGTGCCACAGGTCCCCCGACAGCCCCGCACAGCCCGGCCGCGGCACCCGGTGCCCCCGGCGCTGTCAGAGGCCACCCCGGCCATGTCCACGGGGCTCAGCTCTCCTCGTGGGCTGCTCAGACGGACCACGGTCTCCCACATCCACCGGGAAAGAGCCCACGACTCCCAGGCTGCTCGGAGCCCCCACCCGAGGCGCCTGGACCTTGCAACCGCCTTTAGCAGCTCCAGCAAGCGAAGCCCACCAGCCCGCCGGGACCCTCTCCCACCCAAGCCCCACTTGCCGGGTGCAGGATGGTGCCCAGGATGTTCTGGTTGTGGCAGCTCTCCAGGACGATCTGCACGTCCCTCTGCAGCAGCCGCGACTCCGTGAAGAACTTGGCTTCAGCCGCAAACGGCTCGGGGACTTCGGGGGCATCCGCCTCCCGTTTGAACGTGGGGCACTGCGGCAGAGGGGGGACGGTCAGGGCAGGGGCTGGCCCCTAAAGCCTCGGCGAGGGGTGGGAAGCCTCCGTGGGGAGGAAGGCTGCACGCAGCCCCCGTGCCCCAGCTGTAGCTTCTGGGAGACGGGCTGGGGGGGCTGCGCACTGGGGGCCACGCGTACCAACGCTTCCGTGCCATTTGGCACCGACACAGCCCTCTACCTGCCCCAGCAAACGCTGCCGGGAGCAAACTGGGTACGGAGACCAGCTCCCAGAGTAATCCTGGTGCGTGCAGCCTGGGTCAGATGGAAATGGAAAAAAGGCTCCAGTGCTCAGCACGGAGCTGGCACCCACCTGCCCCAAACCTGTGCCCATCCCCGCAGTGACATCCCGCACCAGCATGTGCGCAACCAGAGGCTGCGAGCGGCCCGTTACTGGAGGGGGCACGCGGGACGACACAGCGGGCATCGAAGCAGCCGTACCCCCACCCCATCCCTCCCTGCCCTGGTCCTGGCAGCCGGGGCAGCAGGCAGGTACGGGTGTGAGCCCTTGCACACTTGCACCGGTGCCGAAAGGCACCGAGGAGGATGCACAACGAACGATGGTGCAAATTCTAGAGGGAACTCGCTGCAGTGAGGACCGCTGAGCGCGTCTGCCGGGGTCGGGGCCAGCGGCCCAGCCTCACCTTGATCCCCGAGAGCATGACGGTGACCAGGTAGTAATCGGGGAGGAGGAGGGCTCTCACCACGCTGCCATCCCGGACGTGCTCTATGATGGCTGCGGAGCACAAGCAGAGGTTGGTCCTACCGCGGAGGGGCTCAGCAGCACCCGCGGAGCCGGAGCCGGCTCTCTGCGGCGAGCGGATGCCAAGGATGGTACCCAGGCAGCGCGGCGCAGGCAGCAGAGGATGGAGGGCAGGGCGACTCCAGCGCCCAGGAGCGAGGGCCAGAGCTTACCGTTGACTGGCTTCTGGTGCATGGAGTCCACGAAGTGCCGGGGGTTTTCGATCGTGTACTTGAGATCCCGGATGGTGTGGGAGCCCGTCCCCTCGCTCCACATCCCCTTCTTGGCGCTCTTGGCCTGCTCCTCCAGCTCTGCCAGCCGGCTCTGCTCGGGGCTGCAAGGACAGGGCGAGACGGGGTGAGGCCAGGCCACGGGCAGGCAGGACGCTGCCGGTTCCTGCGTGTTTTATCACCGGGAACATCCCCCTTCCAGGCACTTTTCTGGATGCTTTAGTGATTTGACCACTCACATCTAGAAGAGGCGGCGCCTGGGTGAGCAATGCTTCGTGCTGCTGACAGCAACACACACGGTAAACCAGACTAAGTTTCTCCGGTACCACAGCTGCACCATCCGTGTCCGAACGCCCACCGCTGGAAGCACCAGCTCCGATGGACTGGGGAGGTTTAGCCCCTGCAACCCTTTCGGAGGCTGTTTTTGTGCACCGCGATGGAAAGGCAGCCCCGGGGAGACACGGCAGCCCCAAACCCCGGCGTGGCAGAGCACGCTTTGGGAGAGCAGGGACGGCAAACCCAGGCACGCGGCTCACGTGCCGCACCAAACCACAGACGGTCCCGGTCCTGCCCGTGCAGGCAGCCACTCAAGGTGGAGAGCGGCAGCAGCCCCATCCCAACGCCGACGGCCAGCCCTGCCACATGCGGTCAGAACTCATTAAATAAATTTGGTGATATTTGTGTTTAAGTATTCTTCAGGGCAAAGCTGCAACCTGATGAATCCCAAATTCACTGCGGAAGCACCTGACTCAAGTAGCTGCTGAGCAAGTGGCTGGGAGTCACCTCACGCACCCATTAATTAACGCACCCTTTGAATTAGGAGAGCAAACGTGGAGCAGCGACGTGCTCCAGGCGATATTTAATTGCAGGAAGCTCAGTCCTGTGCTCGCTGCGCTGCACCAGCCCCATCACGCTGGCGGTAGCGGCATCACCCAGCCGGGCTTGCTGCATGTCCTGCACCGTCATCGCGGGGGTCAGGGTGACCGGCGTCACCGGGCACGCTGCGCGCTGGGTGCGCTGATGAGAGGAGGTTGAAGGCAGCGGAGCAGCAGACCCCCGCAAGCCCGAAGCCACCAGAAGGTCCCTGCGGGGCCGCCCAGGTCCCCCCAGCACAAGCAGAGGACAACAGCACCCCATCTGCACCCCCGTTTCCTTCCCTCCGGCACAGCAGGCAAGTCCAGAAGTGCCTGAAAAGTGCCGGGCAGCAAACGCACGGGGACCGCAGTCACCTCCCTGGCTGGAGCGAGGGGCTCCATGCTGCTCCTGCGTAGAGCCAGACCAGGGGGGTACACAGCCGAGGGAGGGGGCTTTGGCTGGGAAGGCTGGCCGGGAAGCAGGGACGAGCGGAGAGGAACTGAGTCAGACCCGAGGTCCTGCCTGGCCCATCACCCCGGCTTCCAGGCGCCCGGGGAAGCACCAGCCCCGGTGCAAGCACAGCACAGCACAGCTTCCTCCGGGCGTCCTGGCTGCACGGCCACGAGCGGTGGCGGCCAACACGGCCCGGCTGCTCAGACCAGCCCTGCGTGGGCTGGCGGTCCCCCCTCCAGCACAAGCCTCAGCAGGGTCCGAGGGGACATTTCCAGTGGGAAGCAGGAGAAAGCCAGCGTAAAAACCCCAGCGGGCGGGCGGAGGCTTTCCTCCTTCACTCCACCTCGACGCAAGAGGTGCGGGACCGAGACAGGGTGGTGAGAGCTGACCCCAGCTGAACCCCATCCACCCTCCGAACGCCGCAGGTCCTGTCCAGGCTCCAGCACCGGTGCTGTGCCCGCTCTCCCGGCAGCTCCTTACCCCCAGCCCCAGCAGCACCACAGGCTGGCGGCTTCTGCACCCCTCCAGCACAGCCAGAGCGGCTTTCGCGCCTCTCCCAGGCTTCCCTGCCCCGCGGCGGTCCCCGACCACGCCAAAGCGGAGCCACTGCACTCTGCCGAGGGCACCCGGAGCCCACCAGCACCAGGCAGGGAGCACGTTACGCCCCGAGGGCTCGGGACAGGGACTGCGACCTCGGGCGGGCAGCACCCGATGGCACTCGAGTTGTCAGCGCTGGCAAGCCTGGGCATAAAATAACCCATCTGCACCCTTGGCAACACACGTTCTGTTTACTCCCCGTACCTGTTTACCGGCTGCACCACCGAAAACACTGGGTGGAAAGCATCCAAGTGTGCCAGGAACAGTTTTAGGAAGCGACACGGGCAAGCTTCCAGCCCAGCAGGCGCGGGGATGGAAATAGCGTCCGACCGGTATTTATAGCAGCGCCACAGAAACAACTCGCACCCCTGGAAGAGGATAGCCGGCGCCCGGGGCCATATGGGGGGATGCCAGCACACCGCAGACGAAGCCAGGCTTCTCCCTTGCTCCGGGACGCAACGGGGCCGGGGCAAAGCATCGGCATCGGCTCCAATGGCATCGGCAGAGGCATCACACCGCCCAGGCACAGGATGAGGGGCAGGAGCATCACAGCGTCACCTCTCTAGCACGAGTTAAAGCACCTCAGCTCCACACCAGGCGTTATCTTCCAGCGACCGAGAGCTTCCGAAGATTTTCTGCTCTGCAGCCCAGGGCCGCAGCGCTGGTGCTTCAGTGTCCAGGGCAAGGAGACACCCAGCTCCCACTGCACAACCCCTCACCACCCCAGCCCTGAAGAAAAGGGGTCATCGTGCCGGGATACCAACGCCTGCGAACCCCAGGCACCGCAGAGAGCCCAGCCAAAGCCGGGGAACCCAACGGCTCCACGCCCGGGTAAATAACCGCAAAGGATCGGCGCGGCCGCGCGGCACGGGCTCGCCAGGGCAGCGCAGGAACCGGATACGTACTTGTTGGCTCGGATCCCTTCCCGGCGGGAGGCCAGCCCTTCGGCCACGAGGGACTCGGCAATGTTCTCGCCACTTGTGTCTGCGGAGAGAGGAGGAGAGGAGTCAGTGAGACGGCCGCCCCACGCGCTGGCGGCTCCGGAGGCACACAGACCTCGGTCCCGGAAAGTCCTCCCAGCTAACACGTGCCGGAGCAAGCCGGGAGCAAGCAGGTCCCGTCACCAGCCCGCTGTCCCAGCAGCACACGGTCTTCACGATGCGTCGAGCGGAGTAGCCCAGGGCTCTCCTAGGGCAGCGTCCCCCCCAGACCAGGGCTAAGCAAGCGGGAAGGTGGCTCGTTGCTCCGCTGCACTGCCGGGCTGCAAGGCGCGCTGTCGCCCAGGACCATCTCCAGGGAAGGGGACGCCCTCAGCACCCGGGGCAGGCCGGCGATGCCCCCCATCACCCAAGGGGCTCTCTGGATTGCCAGTGCAGGCCGCAGTACCAGCACAACCTGCAACGGCCGCCTCTGCACAGGGCATCCTTCCTCTACGGAAACGCAGTGGGGTTCACACCAGAGCCGCCCCGGGAGGTGGGAGACAAACATCACGGTCCAGGGGGGACCCCGGGCCACGGGGAGCAGGAGAATTTGGGCAGAACCCCCCCGGAGAAACCCCCGGCTGCCCACGCAGGAGGGAGGGCACAGGGTTGCACGGCCCCGAGCAGCAGCGGAGGGTGGCCAGGGAGGGGGTGCAGGGCACTGCCCGGACCCCCACCCTTCCCCAGCACCTCCGCTCCAGCTCAGCCACCACCGGCGAGCGATGGCAAGCCCCCACCCCTCCAAAACCCGGCACCGCAGACAGCTGCTGCATCACTGCCAGGGAAGCTGTCGCAGCGTTTCCATATTAATAGTATTTAAACCTTGACAAACTTCATCAGGAAACATTTTATGCTTCATTTCTCACCTCCGCGGTGTGACAGGCTGGGATTTAACAATAAGGACGACACCTACGCGGGAGGCACGGGATAAAAGTCCTTAAGGCGGCAGACAACAAGGCTGCAGATGACTGAAAGGCAGCACTTCACTGATCGCGGTGGCACCAAACAAACAAAACTGCTTTCAAGGTTTATTTGCTGCGGACTGCGCCGTCGGGACCTGCCAGGCTTCCTGCTGAAGGGGTGGGAAAGCCGAGAGCAGCAGCTCTCCAAAACTGTGACCCCCCACTCTGCAGGAGGGGATCCCCAGCCCAAAGGGCTTCCCAGTCCCCCAGCCACGAGCAAACTGAGAGCTCAGGAAGGAGCGTGGAGGTAACCGAGAGCCAGTTCTTCGTGTCTCGGGGGACAGGCTCACCCCGGCAGCGCGAAGGGCCCTGCTCCCCTTTCTCGCAGCCTGGGGACCACGGGGGTCTCGCATTCCCACACTGGAGGGGGACTCCCATGGGGACACGGGAGATGCTGGCACGCAGCAGCCAGCCCTGGGTCACCCTCGCAACACTGACGAGGTGCTGGTGGTGGAAAGGGGCTCTCGGTAGGGCTATAGCCCACCCCGGGCCACGCTGGCCCTGAAAACCTCCGAGGAGAGAGCTCCAGGCTCCTTGGGGAGCTGCGCGGCTGCAAGCGCACCTCTCGATCCCCTGCAGCAGGGCACCCAGGCCAGCGGCGATGCTGGGCTTTCTGGCCCAGAGGCACCGGCAGCTCACACCGCAGACCCAGCGGGAGCCTCTCCCCGGGCCTCCGTGCAAACCCGTTCGTTCCATTTGTGCCACACTGCCCCAGGACAAACCCCGTCTGCGGCGGCGAGCAAGTCCCGGCCGTTCGCTGCCCGAGCCAACCTCCCGCTTCCACCGCAGGAAAGGCTCCGAGCAGCGCAGCGATGCCAGGGAGCGCGTTCGGAGACGAGGACTGCCCCGCGGCACCCCCTCACCCTCTGCTCTGGCCCCGCACAGCCGAGCTGCGAGCGGCAGGGTCTGCAGGGACACGGGGCAGAGGGCACCCGACCCCCCAGTCCGTACCAGAGCTACCCCAGGACACACAGCCCCAAAACTCCACAGCCCCTGAGCCCCTTGCACACGCCTGGCCCTTCCCTCCTTCACCGCTGAGCTGCCCACGGCAGAGGAGGCTCCCAGGGAGCTCTGGCTGAGCCCGACATACGCCCTGGTCGTGTCCCAAATATCCCAGGCGTGGGGCCGTCCCAGCTCCGCACCGACTCTCCGGTGAGCACAGAGGTGTGCTGTTCACCCAGCGCATCCCCTGCCCCGTGCCGAGCCGGTGCATCCGTCTGCCCCGGTAACCCCGAGCTGGGCGGCACCGGAGGACAAGCTGGGTCCTGGTGAGCACCCACGTCCCAGCAGCCCACCCGCCTTGAGGGGGTCTTGTCCCCCTTCTTGAAACCCCCGGGCAGTTTATCCAGGAGCTAAGCCCAGCAGAGCAGTGCAGCCCAGAAGCCGGCAGCAGGACACGGTCACCTCTGAGTCGCTTCCCCTCAGCAGACCGGGCAATGGCTGAGGACTAACCATGGGGAGCAAGAGCCCAAGAACTCACCCCCCAGCACGGCTGGAACTAAAATCAGCCAGAGCCGCTGGCAGAGGGGACGCAGCACCCAGCAGAGCGCAGTCCAGTGTCATGCTCACCGTGAGAGGGGACCTGACTGGGGCCAAAGCCCAACCGCGCCAGCACCAAAAAGCGGCTCCGAGCCAGGGACAGTGCTGCCCGCAGGCATCGCGCCGCATTGGGGCTGAGCGGCTTCGCTCCCGGCGCTCCGCCACATCCTCAGGGGCCACAGGTAAGCTGGCTCCTTTTGGGAGATTTCAATCAGTCGGAGATGAGCGAGAGATTTATAACGCCGAAAAGGACGGCAAAGGGAAACCTGTGGGAATTCACCTAAGGCGCAGCCTGCCTCCGCGTGCTGCGGTGCATCAACCAGCAGCTGCAGCTCCGGAAAGCGCAGCCCCGCAGTCAGCCGGGACCGTCGCTGAGCATCGCTCCCCTTGAAAAGCTGGTGCTCCACCAAAAAGTGGGCATGCATCCTTCTGCTGCTGACACCGCATCCCAACCCACCCTCTCGGACAGCAGCTCCAGCTGAGACCACCGCACGCTCCCCACCACCCTTCAGGCGCCCGACGGACCCCTCTGTGCTCACCTTTCCCCAAGTACACCATCCCATACTCCCGGCCTTGCGGGGTCTTGTACTCCACGGTAAAGCAAACCTCCTTCCCGATCAGCTTCTTCCGCAGAAACTCACGTGCCGGGAATCCCCAGGGCTGGAGGGGAAAGAAGTCAACGTGAGCCGAGGGGTCGAAGGCAGCCGGGGAAGCCTCCCCACCCCGGGGGACTCACGCTCTCCTCCACGTGCGCTGCGTTAGCCCGGGACCGCGCTGGAGGCTGTTTGCAGCCCACGAGCTTGCAGAGGAACCGACCCCGTTACTCCGCAGGAGGAACACCCCCTCTCTGCCCCAAAAGGGGTCACGGTTGGTTTTTCAGCCGGCCTCGTGCTGCCTGAGCACGGTCAGACCCAGCCGGCCAAGCCCGGGAAGGCTCCCGGGGCAGAGGGAGCAGGGCTGGAGCCGTGCCGAAACGGGGGGCTGGAGCAGCCCCAGGTCCCAGGGACACGGTGGGGGGGTTCCCCGGCTCCTGCCCAGGCCCGTGCAGGCGTCCGTGGCGAAGGGGCAGAGCAGGACCAGCACAGCAGCCGTGCCTGGCCGGGAGAAGCCAGCTCTCGCGTCCCCCCGGCACCTCCCTGCACCGCGGCACGAACGCGCCGGAGCCCCGGCGAGCTCAGCCCCACTCCACCGCAGCAGGTGGGTGGGGAACACGGTCCGGAGGAGAGAACATGACGTGCTCATAAACAATTAGCAAACCTGACAGGCGTAATTTTTTAAAAGAGTGACATTTAAAGGCTGAAGCAGCGTTTTAGAAGACAAACTCCCCAGGGAGAGCAATTAGCTGCCAGCGCTCTGCACCACCCCCGGGGCTGGGAGGATGGGTGGCCGGGGCTGGGCTCCCTCCGACACAAACCCACCGCTCACCACCACGCCCCGCTGCCGGTACAGGCAGCCCTGCCTGCACCCAATCTGCCAAAGCAACACCCCCGTTGGCCTCCTGCGCCCCCAGCCCCGGAGAGGGAGCTGGGAAGCACCACCGGCTTGCTCCGGTCCTGCAGAGCCTGCTCAGCCATGCCTGCTCCTCGCTGGAGGATGATGCCTGCCCCGTCCCGGCCACGCGCGTGACCACAGTGGGGTGAAGAAGGAGAAGTCCACCCCAAAATCCAGGCTGGGGGGCCAGAGCAGGGAAAGGATCTCTTAAAGGATGATTGAAGGGACCGTTTCACCCTGCATCCACAGCACCCCGCGTGCCTCCGAGCTGGGCGGGGGGGCAGAACTGGTGTGGAAGGAGCTGCCTGTACCCCAGCAGCGGGTCAGGCAGGGGAATGGACGATGCCTCTTGCGATGGCTCAGCCAAGGGTGCTCCGGTCCACGGGGCTGGGCCAGCAGCATGGGCACACCCCGTCCAGCTCAGCCCACAACCCTCGGGGCGGGGGGGCCATGTGGCACCGTTCGCGGGAGGCACCCACCTCATCCGGGGTGTCCTTGGCATCCGGCTGGCCCGCGGCGGCACGGCGGGCAAGGTTCCCGGCACGGATGTTGCTGAGGTTGATCTGGCGCTCGGGGGGCGGCCCGCCTCGGGGCTGCCCACGGACGATGATGGCGCAGCCCGACAGCACCTGCAGGGAGACAGCGGGGTTACGGGGGGCTACAGCGGGGTCCCCCAGCAGCGGCAGCTGCTCGGTAGCAGGCGGCGAAGGAGACTGGGGAGGCAAGAGGTGACGGAGCTGAGCACACAGGCAGGTGATGCTGAGCGGACAGACAGACTTCTGGGGATGGATCCTGCCCCCGGCAGCGCAGGGGAAACTTGGCACCACAGCGTACAACTTCTCACGGGTCTGGCAGAGCCAGGAACTGCCCCAGGTTTCCTGCCTGGAGATGCAGGATGGAGCCAAGCTCCGCACCCTGCACCTTCACAGCGGTACCTGTCAAACATCCCATCCCCTCCTGCAGCGCACGCAGCGGGTCCCAGGGCGGCGGAGAACACAGAGGACTCGGCAGATCGGGATTTTACTCCCGGTGCTGACCCATCAGATGAGCCCCGCCAGGCCGCCTTCCCCCGCTGCTTTGGCTGCCGAGTACTCCGAGCCAGGAGCTCGGCTACGCTGCGCAGTCCCGTCCCCGGCAGCCCCGTCCCGTCCCACCCACCTGCCCAGGGCTCCGGCAGCCCCATCGCTCCCCACCGCCGCAGGGGGACCCCCGTGTGCGGGAGGGCATCACGCCCGCAGCACCCCCAGGGTCTCCGTGCGGCTGCAGGCACAGGATACAGGCAGGGAAAAGCTGGTGCTGCTCCGGGGAAGCCTCACGGGACAGGGCACGCAGAACGGGAACCTGCCCGCGGCTGGCGGGACGCTGCTCTCGGCACGAGGGCTTTAACCGCCCGGGCTGCCCGGCACGGCCTCGGAGAGGCTCACAAGAGTGTGGAGCGAGGAGCACGTGAGGAGAGGATGCTTTTACCTCCCACGACGCTAAGAACTTTGCCGGGGGATCTGACCTCCTGGGAGCGAAGGCAACGGGCTGCCCGCACCCTGCGCCCACAGCCAGTAACCTCAGCCAAGTGACTGCGTTGAGGTCAGACAAATAAACCCGTAAGGAAAAAAACCTGCTGGGAGAATCCCCAAAAACAACAGAAACCCAAGCGGGACCTCTCCTCCTTGCACCCGACTCAATTACAGGAATCGGCATCACCCCACCCTCCAAAAACCCTGGGGTTTCTCCACGGCTCCGTCCCCGTACAAGACCCCCAGCCACCCACCGACCGCCACGGCACCGGCAGAGCCAGCTCCAGCGCCAAGCCGGGCTCCCAGCCAGGCAGAGCGAGCGTGCCGGGGATCACCCTGTTCCCGTTTTAATCGGCGCTGGCTCCCCGCACAGGGGATTGATGCTGCCGAAGCACTCGTGGAAAACCTCCGGGTTGGATTTCAGCACGTGCCCTGGCTTGCTGCCCACCCGAAATCCCCACGGATGCTCACAGCGCATCCCAAAGCCGGAGGACTCGTACCCTGTAACAGAAGCCAGCCCGGCCCGGTGCCAGGGACACCGGCTCGCACCGAAACACGTCCCGCCGTGCCGACCCCGAGGGTCCGGTTGCACCGCAGCACGGTGCCTGCTGCCGCACGCCGCCTCTCGTGCGCCGGTCCCGCGGCAGAGACAGACACGCTGCGCGAGCTACTGGGAATCGAGCTTCGAATTAAGCCTGAGCCGCGCACAGAGCGATCCCCCGGCAAAGGCTCAGTGCTCGATACTTAAGGACTTAGAGGTTTCATCACTGTAATTAACCTTAATCTTTAATTTATAGGGCATGGGGAAACAAGTCAGATGCTGTAACTGTTTCACCCAATCACCAACACAAACCCTGGATCCCGGGAAGGGGACAAGGATCGTTAGCGAAGCCGCTCTGCGGGTGCGCGCAGTGCTTTGGGGTGGGCACACCATCACCCCCCCGTGCCCGTGCCCCTGCCTGCAGAGCAGCCACGCCGCCTGCCCACCGCTCCCCGGGTGCTGCACGGTCCGCAGCGATGGGACGGGAGGTGGTCCCAGCTCCTGGGGTTCACCCTGCCCGGAGCAGCCCCCACCCGCCAGCCCAAGCCGTGCTCGGCAAAAGTCAGCCCGGGCACCTCCTCAGCCCTGCCGCGTGCTCCGGACAGAGGAAGCTGGGCTTAAACCGGGCTTAAACCTGTATTGCCAACACAAGTAGCGCAGGCTCGGAGGCGAGAGCCGAGGCCAGGGCACGGCACGGGCACGCGGGTGGGACGGACCCGGCTCCCGCGACAGAGGGGACCCCCGAGCACGGGAGGGGACGGCACCGGGGTCCTGCCGGCACGGCCGTCGGCCAGACCCTCGCGTCCGGAGCTGCAACTGCGGGGCACAAGAGTTAACAGCCGTCGCAGGAACGGGAAGGAAGGCGACAAGAAGTGAAGGCAGGGTCCCAACCGAGCGGCAAGGAGACGGGCAGCCACTGACCCGGCTCTCCCTGTTTACCTGGAGACTCACCAACGCGGGTCCAAGCCAGGGGCCCCCGTGCCGCCAGCCAGGGCCGTGCCACGCTGCACCGCGCCCCATCCGGCCCAGCCACCGACACCCCAGAGCACAGCCGGACCCCGACACGCCTGGCTGCCACGAGTCCAACCATGCCCACCCCGGGACTCCGCGTGCTCCCCAGCCCCTCCAGCCCCCCAAAAGGAAGGAGCCTGCTGCTGCCCCATCCCACCCCACGGGGCAGAGCCCCAGCCCGGCTCCCGGTGGCTGCAGGGCTCAGACCCCCATCGCCTCCCCTGCTCCCGCCCTCGCCCCCCCATCCTGCTCCGCTGCGCCAGGACAAACCCCCTCCCCACTCCCAAACTCCTGCTGTCCACCCGCTGCGATTTCAGGGGAAACGTGCATCAGGAAGGTGGAAAAAAACCAAAAAAACAAAACCTCCAAGTTCAAGAAGATGTGATGGGAACCGCGGCAGAGCACACGGCCAGCACCGACAGCTCCTGGTCCCGCAGCACCAGCAGGAAGCTGAGCAGCAGCTGCGGAGAACCAGGGACCCCCATCCCTCCGGGGTGCCCCCCACGCAGGGGCTTTGGGCTGGCGGCCCTGGAAAGGGACGAGGGGAGCATGGGGCACACCCCGGTGAGGGGGGACACCCTGGGCAGCACCCCCCGTCAGGCAAAGGGCACCGGGGCAGCATGTGGCCCCCAGGAGCCGGTGCCCGCCGTGCACAGCTGCCTCTCAGCTGGCAGACGCCAACCGCCCTGCCCAAAATCACCCTACGGATCCGTGCCCCCTCGGATGGAGCCAGGCTGGGACGAACGGCCAAGCGAGGTTTTTCCTGAGCATCCCAAAATCTGCTTGTTGGGCACGAGACGGCGCGGGGCGGCAGGAACGGTTCCTCGTGCCACCGGTGAGCTAAAGCACGGGGAAGGCAGCGTCCCCGACCCTCCGGCAGCGCCAGCCCCGTCCCCACGCTGCGGGGTGAAGGGCCGCCCCGAGCGAAGGTCTCCTGAAGGCAGCGGTGGGGTTTGCAGCCAGTGCCGAGACCTGCCCGGGGGCGTCACCTGCAACCTCCAGGAAAAATAAAAAAAACCTGTATTTGAGCACAAAACCCCTGCGTTCGGGCAACGGGACGACAACGCGCCTTTAGCGGCCGACGGCCTGGAAGACGGGAGCTGGGGCCGTGCTGGGTGCAGGCACGTGGAGCGAGGGCAGAGCCCTCCAGCCCCCC
>VXBL01009873.1:2482-56308 GCA_013400195.1 Aramus guarauna
CTGCTCCATAACCTTCCCTGGCACAGAGGTCATACTGACAGGCCAGGAGTTCCCTGGATCCTCCTCCTGGCCCTTCTTGTGGATGGGTGTCACACTGGCTAACCTCCAGTCAACTGGGACCTCCCTGGTTAGCCAGGACTGCTGATAAATGATGGGAAGTGGCTTGGTGAGCACTTCTGCCCGCTCCTCAGTACCCTTGGGTGGATCCCATCTGGTCCCATAGACCTATGTGTGTGTCTAAGTGGTGTAGCAGGTTGCTAACCATTTTCTCTTGGATTATGTTGGCTTCGTTCTGCTCCTCATCTCTGTCTTCCAGCTCTGGGGCTGGGTACCTGGAGAACAACTGGTCTTACTGCTAAAGACTGAGGCAAAGAAGGCATTAAGTACCTCAGCCTTTTCCTCATCCTTTGTCACTGTGTTTCCCCCTGCATCCAATAAAGGATGGAGATTCTCCTTAGTCTTCCTTTTGTTACTAATGTATTCATAGAAATATTTTTTTATTGTCCTTTACAGCAGTAGACAAATTACATTCTAGCTGGGCTTTGGCCTTTCTAATTTTCTTCCTGCATAACCTTACAACATCCTTGTAGTCCTTCAGAGAGATGAACTTCTCTGAATATGTGTGTGTGTGTTTCTGTACATGCGTCTATCTAGCCAGGCAGAGGTTAGGTTGGAAAACCAGACATATTTTCCCCCTGTCACCTGTGACATGTTGATGCTATTTATAACACCATTCTTGGAAATGCTGGGTGGAGAGCATGAAGGTGTTTGGAGTACTAAAGACACTCCTGTTTCTTTTTCAGGAAGCTATGGGCAGGATAAACCTGCTTCTAAAGATAGATAAAAGCACATCTCTGTGACCTAGTTAGGCTGTGGACAAGAGAAGGCATGTTAAAAAGCTTCTTGCTAACAGATTATTTCCTTCTAACAGGGTAGACTGTGGAATTATCTTTGAGATACTGTGTAAAGCCAAAGGCTGATTGAAAAAACTTTACAATGGAAAATTTTGACAAAGGGATCAATCAATGCACAAAGAAGGAGTAGTAATTGAAGCAAAAATTGTAGGATCTCTAAACTGATGATTCAAAAAACACCTGTGATAGTGGAAAAGGCTAAAAAATAATTGCTTACAACTGAGACAAGTATCTAGTAATTATACCAGGATGTGATTTTTCAGTACCTAGCTCATTGATTGGAACTAGTGTACATATATATACACACTAGATACATACATACACACACACACACACACAGTTTTTTGTGTGTATGCATATATACGTAATATATATGTGTATATGTTCTATCAGGAGGAATGTTCCAGAGTTTGCAGTCTGCTATGTTTCCTTGTCACCCTCACTCCCCAGACAAAATAAAGAACAGTTAAGTCTTGAAGCCACCTTAGGTACAAAAGCTTGACTTGTTAAAAAGTGAGAAGGGGAAGGGAATCTCCTGAATACAAAAAAAAAAAAAAAGACTCCACTTCCTTCCAAAAGGGAAAAAGTGTCTGGGTTTGGGTTTTTGGTTTGGTTTGGTTTTTTTCAAAACTCATTTTAAGCACAGTTAAACTCACACAATTTGAACATAAAATATGCCTGTAGGCCAAAATTGTCCCTTCAAAGTATGGGCCTGTCCCTCAAATAACTTTCATCTTGTGTGTCTGATTCTTTCCCAGTAATATGGGTATAAAATGCTTCAGAAAGCCCATAGCAATTAAGAACCCAGCTATGTTATTTACTGCTTTTGTTAGATTATTGAAATGCTGCCAAAAATAGACAGAAGTGACAGTGAGTTATGTCTAATTACTCTCTTGTCTCCTGGCTGCCAGTTACTCCCTTCTTCCACAGCTTGTTCTATGCAAAATTTCAGTCTTTCTGGACACGGAGTTATGGCAGAGGACGGATAACTCCTTGAAATTACTAGAAATAAATAATTTCCTTGCACTACAAACCTTTGGCTGCCTTCACTGAGCATATGGGTTTATTCCGCTGTCCATGGCTACTCACATCACAGGATCAGGCCTACGAGGGAAAGTGTTTGAACAGTCAGAGACCAGCACAATCAGAGAGGTGCTACATAATCCAACAAAAGAGCACCGAAAGGGGAAGGAAAATATAGATTTGCAGTCTGAACGTGGATCACCTTGCTGATTTTTTTTCCCCTTCAATCTGCCAAACCTCATGATGTAGAAATTAATTGAGGAAAGATTAAATGTAGCCTCTCTTCTTGCCTCCTTTCATGTAGGTAGCAAACCCTTGCTAATTTGGATGGAGGCATGATCTTCACCTTGACCAGAACTTATTCCTATAAAAATCTAAGTCCTGAGTAAATTGCAGAAGAGACCACAGATTTGACCACCGTGCAAGAAATAATTAAGAAGTAGTCCCTTCTTCTGTAAATAACATCAGTAGAGAACTTTAAAGCTTTTAATAGTACAGTGTCCCAATAATTTTGTGCTATCTGACTCTGGAGTAGCTGATCTCATTTTATTACTCAACATTAAATAAGGGAGGGTGAACTGAAAAATTTTTTATTTTTAATATCTCCTAGGGACCTGTTGCATTTCCTGTATAAACACTTTAAAACTTCTTTCTTTCTTTCTTCAGCATTTAGTATTTAAAATGTAAACCTATGTCACACAGTAGTGTGTGATTCTAAACACTGAGGTTAGTTTAAACCTGGATCGACGTTAAAATTCTAGCTTTTATCAATAACATTTCTGCTCCTCAGTTTTGAAAACTTGGTCTGGAAAGCTTACTGAAACAGAGATTTCCATGCCGTATTGGCACTTAAACATAAAAATTAGAGAGCTTATTAAAAAGTTAATTTCTTTAGAAGAGACAAGCATCCTCACAGTTTGTTTCTTTATGTAAATAAGTATATTTGGAAATACACTATTTTGAAAAATAGAACAATAAATAAGCCCTCTGCCTACCCTTTCAAAAAAAGGAGAAGAAAGGCTACAGTGAGTTCAGATAATTGTTGAAGCATCTCCAGAATAGAATATCTATGCAGTAGCTAATAATGTTGGTAACTGCCATGAAAGAGGAAGGGAGTTTAATACAGAATATGAATCACCATTTACTTTCTCATTTCCACTCATCATGTTTCTACAGACAAAGGATTAAAAAGAGTAGGTAAATCATGCTATTCACTCTACAAACATACGCATTGTAACAGCCTCCAGTTAAGATTCTGTACTGTAGTCAGAAGCAAATCCTCTTTACACTTCATTAGAACCAAGATTCTGCTTCCTGTTTGAAAGTGCCTTCTGTCTATAGGCTAGTAATAAGCCCAGCCATAATAATGTGAGCTTAAACACTGACTACTACTGTTCTGATTTTGGTCTTGGGCAACACAATTGTAAAACCAGAAATGAGACCAAGATGAGTGAAAGTGATATGTACTCTTAGACAAAGGGAAATGGACTGCTCTATTAGATTTGCACTTGTGTTTGCTATGTCAGAAGAATATGAAGCAGAGGAAAGTGTAGGAAGTGTAGGTGGCTACATAGGCTGAACAGCTTCTCTTAACTGGAAGAGAAATTTCACATTAAAGTGAATACTTATGACTGTAGAAACCACACCTTGTAAGACTGCATTTCTGCTCTCCTCCTGGGGCCTGAAACATTGGCATCTATAAGGAAAGAATGAAATCTAACAGCTGTTTGTGTATTGGATATGGTCAGGATCAGTGACAAATGACACACTATTACATTTCTTGAGCTAAACTTGAGCAGTTGGGGAGCTTCAGCCTTACCGATTAACCAGTTGTTTTTTTTCAGTTGCTGACTTTTGTAAAATGTTATTGTAGAGATGGTTATGGTTATCTTAACAGGCTTCATGGGATCTCCTTTGTTCAGTTCACACTTCCAAATAGGTTTTGGATTTAAATGTGTTCAGTCATACAGAGGTTGAAGTAAGCACCAAATTCTTTACTTAGTTTTCACTCCGTTGCTATTTATGCAAAACTCACATCAGTCTCAGGATCTGACTAAAGGGGCTTTACTTTGATGAATTCATCTCATTTCAGCAGCACAGCAGTGTTCCTTACTGAATCCACACTGCTTTGAGTTATTTGTCAGACTTTGAAAATGCCAGGAATATCTGTACAAAGATGAATGTGTCCTTTACTGGTAACCCAGTATTTTCAGTTAGTACACATCTGATCCCTCCTTACGATTTTCCTTGCTAGTTTCTTCCAATGACAGCAGGAACCCTTGATAAGCTACTTTTTTCTTTCTCTTGCTGCCTCCAGTGTGTGAGTGAAGTTGTGCGATAATGTTGCTGTTCCTCATTTCCTTCTCTATTGGGAATTTCATAATTTCAACGAGTTGGAGAACAATCATGTGGGTGTTTTTAACCTGTAATTTTCAAGTGTATATCTTGTCTGTTTTGCTGGTTTTATGGCCTGTCTTGAGTAAGAAGTTGGACTAGATGATAATAATGTTCCATGTGTGTAATATTGGTGCATCTGATTGTCTTTTGTACAGTCAGATTTTTGTTTAGAAGTGCTACCTTGGTGAATGATGCAGAAGTTCTAAATATGCCTAAAAGTTTTAGAGTTATTTCAGTACTAGGTTCACTACATAATGACTCAAACTGCTGTTGTTATTCAATAATGGATTATTTCTGTAGGTTTCTTTCAAATTAAGGTATTTATTTACTCTAGGCTTGAGTGACTATGGTCGTTAGAGGAAGGCAGAAGATGAAAGACCATGTCCAAACTCACAGCAGAACTTCTCTAAAATCAGTGTCATCCCTAATCTCTTATTCTTTAGAGCAGTCCATGCAAGGTGTGTTTTCCATCCATGTTCTCCAGGTATAAATATCCACATTTCAAGCATACAAATTTGAAAAATGGACTCCATTAACATACAGTGAGTGTATGTTGATATACTCAAGCTGAGTATATAGATTGTGATATATAAACATATATATGTTAACAGATCCAAATTAGCCTTGAAGTCCCTATGCTACATTATTGGAAGCTAACCTAACAGATGATTTACATTTTAAATAAAGAAAGCACTTTTGCTACCACAATGTGGAGATGGGAGAAGAAAGAAATTTGGACTACCTTGCAAAAATAAACATGCACTTAGGGAAAGTATCCAAAATCAATGATTGCAGATACTGATTAGAGAGGCACAAGTGTTGGGGAAGCATTAAAAAAAAAACAGGCCTGAGCTGGAAATAATAGCTGTTATGGAGTTTAGTAAAATCTTTTCCAATACCATTTCTAAAAATACGTGTTTTGTCTCTCTCACATGCATGTTGATCTAGTGTCAAATGAAGTCCATGGTTTAACCATCAGCTTGTCTTCTGAGATAAGGCTTCTTGTCCCATGTATTTTATGAGACAGCTATGTCTGCTTAATTGGAGAACACTATCAAGATAAAGATATTGCCATAAATACTTCTATTTCCCTTTTTGATTACCATCATTAATAGAATTTGAATTGGAAACAAGTAAACAATTGTTCGTGAAAATGATCCGGAATGACTGAAAACAAGAAGTGGACCAGATCAGGTTTTTTCTTCCTACATTAATATGATAGTACTGAGGAGCTCCGTGTCTTTTCAGTTCTCCCTAGGAAATTACCTTCATCTGCTGGTATCAGGCTTCAGGATAAAACTTCTTCTTTCCATCAACAAATGTGGGTTTTTTCTCAGCGAATGCTTGGTAGAGGAAAACTGACAACCTTGGTAACTCTTCCAAGGGCATAATCAGAGCTCACTAAGGCTTGTGGAAAGACTTCAAATGAACTCTGAAACTAATTCTTCACAATTTTCCTTGTTCTTTGTTATGGGTTCTGTTGTTCAATGAGATATGAACCCATCTATGCCATGACAAAAATTTTAGACTTTTGAGAAATATATTGTATACATATGGAAAAAAATAATTTATATCCTGAGACAATATGTTAACAGATGGTAACCGTTGCAGAAAAACTTAATGGAAATCATATAATCATACACCAAAGAAACTCAATTGATTAATAAATCTGACACATTCAAACAGCTTGACGTGACACAGTTTCAAAGATATCTTATATATTAAATAATCTTTTTTCTTCTTCTCTTTCATTGACTCTGTTTTGTCATGTCTTCCTTTCTTCATGTTTGAATTTCAATCATTTTAGATGTTCTTTATGCTCTAAGGGCTTCCTGTGCAGTGTAGCTGCATTAATATTGTCTGGGAAACAAAACCAATACAAAGACATGGGTCTTCTCTCAGAAAACTGTGCAACAGAAATATCCTCCTTGCATTGTCTTTGTTATTCCCAAATTTTAACATTTTAACTTACATCATCTTTGTTATTTTAGCTGGAAAATATGTATGTTTAGGAAACATACCCATTTGCTTGTACTGCCTATAGAGTGGCTTTTGGAATCATCTTGGATATATGTGTAACTTGGTTTTCTACTCAATTTTCAGAAAGCAAGACACTATGAGCACTTTTACGGGAGTATAGTTACTTTGCTATTTCTTGTAATAGAGAAGATGCTTAAAATAGTATCAAATTGAATGCACATTCACTTTTCTGTAACTTAGAGACTCTTTTTGTTTTGATAGTTATTAAAAGTGTTGTACTAGGTTCTGAGATTTCCTCTGCTGAAAGTCTAGAGCAGTCCCACCACCCATGCTGCCAAAGTTAGGGCACTGTTTGTGGCATCAGACGTGCTTATATAGTTGTTTATGGCATAATTTGCTTTTCAGTGATGGCACTGGTTAGATGAAGAAAAATTTACCTGGTGCTGTAGTGAGGTAGCTGTAGATACTTTTCTTCTCTCCAGTATGAGTGCCATGTTCTCAGTTTAGCAAAATGTTTTGCTATTCCTCACATTGCTTTTATGTGTGCTCTGCCCTTAGTTTAATAAAATGTTTGTGATTATTCTCACTACTTTCCTGTTGCCTAGCAAGACAGTGGTTGGAGGTCACAGAGCAGTATGACTGGGTTAACCACTGAACATCTGCAATAGGGACTTACTGGTAATGCCCCTAGCAGTACTTCAGCCTCATGGACCATTTCTAGTCATTTCAGTATACATATGAAGTGCCCTTTGAATATGGTTTAGGCTTGCTACTGTTTTGGCTCTATTTCTCTTTTTCTTATCCTCCTTTCTCCTTTTTTTTTTCTTTTTCTTCCTCTTTGTGAGTTTTCTTAGTTCTTCTCTTATGTTTCCTTCCCTCTTCACTTCTCTATTCCATCTGTGGTTCACTCCCTCTCTGCTTCTCTATTCTATCTGCTAAAATGGTCAGCAACACAGAGATAACCTGGATAATAAAGTGGATGTTAACTCCACAGGCTCTGAAGTGTTAGCTGTTTACACAAACTCACCCCAAACCACAGCTACACACAGTGGGAGCCTGCAAGGCACAGGAAATTATCGAGTCTAAAAGTGTGTAAGGGGACAAAGATCATATGTCCTCAGCTGAGCACTTCCACCTGCCTGATTCTCTGGTACCAACAGGGAATTCCAGGCTCCTTCAGAGTGAGGAGGAAGGGGAGGGGGAACAGCTGTTTGCTGGCAGATCTCTACCTCTGGTCCACAGCACAACCCTGCCCCATCTCTGGCCAATGCAGGACGGGCTCTGGCCCAACCTCTTGCCTTTCTCTTTCCCTCCACAGAAACTTGCTAAGTGTACCCTGAAACAGAGCTGCTGGTGAGGTACAGAGGATGTAAAACCAGCCATATCAGCCTAGGTCTCGTGGAGGCTGTAATAAACAGGCGAGAGTATCATGACAACTTTTCAGCATCGTCATCAGGCCTCCAGCTGTCTGTGGCTCAGAGTTTTCCTAATCCAAAGACGTTGTATTCTGATTTTTTTTCTTATTCCATAAAGGATGGATGTGGATAAAAGTTATTTAACACAAAAATCCAAAGACAACTGCTTCTTGTGGGCTGCAGGGCATACAGAGATAGGTACTGTGTGCTGGGGAAGTGAGATGTCTTTGAGTGCTTTGATGGAGAATCTTGTACCTCCAGAGATTTAGAGAGGAGCCAGGGAAGTGAAAGCTGCACTGTGCAGGAGGAGAGATGCCCACCTACGCTTTTCTCAATCTATGTCTCCCCAAAATACTTCTATTTCTATTCCTATTCCTTCAAGTCCCCTGAAACCCATTGTACTGTAGGTTATTTCGCTCATGCCCACTTTCCGTCTCCCCACCAACTCCCTGAACAGCTGACCCTGTCCTGCTTCAATTTCTCCCATCTTTAGAAACCATTTTTTTGCCACTGTAAAGCTGGATTGTTTTCACTGACAACCCTCTAACTGCATAGTCTTTATTGGTTAGGTTTTTTTAAAATGTACAATGGCTGTCTTTTTTTTTCCACCAAAACAGGAAAGCAACATACATTCAGATTCTGAAGAGAAGTTTGGAAGATATGTGGGGGTGAACTGTGGCCTCAGTGTGTGGCACTGGGCCGCTTTTGAAGGTGTTTCTGTGTTAGTGTCAAGAAGAAATTGTCCTTTGGTACTCCAGACTAGTTTTGAAAAGAAAACAAAAAGGCAAGGCAGAGTGCTGAGAGCTGTTGTCCAGGAAATAAGTACAGATCTGGGTTTAGGATGAAGATGTCCCTTAACAAATTACACTCATCCATACTGGACCTTCAGTCCCTTCTTCTGGAGCTTTGGCACTGCAGAGGAGGGGTTACACGGGGGAATGAACCAAAAGGAGCCTGACACAGTAGCCAAGCCATAAATGCAATTACCCAGGAGGGTAAAGTACCTTTAACTTCCAGTAAGCCTGGAGAAGCCACATGTGGAGGGAAGCCCAGACTTATGTCTAGGTATGGAGTCTGCAGCCCCTGACTACCCTGTCTGATTTCTCCCCTCTCCCTGCCCCTTGGCACTTGCATTTTTGTCTGTGTAATGGCCCAGCTCCAGCCAAAGGAGAGCGTGGTTACCTTCAGAGCATCTAGTTAGGGCATTCCCTTAAGAGGGTAGGGATGTGGGTCCAAACTCCTCAGGGGGAAGGAGGGAAATGAGTCAAAGTCTCCCACCTTGAGGCTGTTCTATTTCACACTAAATATGATGTCATTGGTGTATATTCAGTTTCATATAAATATTCTTACAGGACTGAGTCCCTGAGAGCATTTGGGCATAGGTATACTGAGTTTCCAGACCCTGCCAAGAGGTCAGGACTGACAAGACCAGATTGGCTGTGATGGTGACATTGGGAGCACATACAGAGCTTCAAATGTGCAAAGCCTAACTGGTGCCAGCAGACCTGGTGGAAAAGCAATTTGATCCTGCCCTCACTAGTTATTGGAATTAACGATGGGTTGGCCAGCTCAGTTAATTACTCAGTTAAACAATGGCAGTAATTCATCCTAAGTAACTGTCCTAATTCTCTCCCTGGGATCATCCATGTTCCACTGAAATCATTATGGGAAATCTGAGGTGTAGCTGAGAACAAAATTTGGGATTTGGCTGTTATGAGGTGATGCCAATAAGACAAATGTCTTCCTTTTTTTTACGTTGAATAAGGAGCTCTCATGTCAAAGACTGGAACCATGGATCTGGCCCTGCCTTTGTAAAGTATGTAGAGTCACTTTAATCACTGTTTATAGAAGTCCTATCACTCCATCCCTGTTTCCTGTCTACTTCCATATCTGTCACTGCAAATTAAAATAGTACATTTTTGGCACCATAGGACTCCTATGTATTAAATAGTTTTTCCTCTGGAAAATTATCAAATAACACTAATGCACGTTTAGGATTTTTTTTTTTTTCTCACCATATAGATACTATAAGAGACAGGGTGAACAGAAGATCAAATAAATACTATAAATATAAGGAAGGATCTGGTAGGAAAATAGTAACGATGAATAAGTGTGGAATCCTTGAAAGAACACTTTGGACATAATCTTCTGCCTACAAAGCACAATCATTAAACACTATAGAGTGGAGACAGAGCTCTGCAGTAGTATTATTATAAAAGAAATAACAGAGCCATGCAGAACAGCCAGAATTAGAATGATCAAAAAAGCATGCCCTTCCATAACCCTCATGCTGTCCTACTTGGGCTGTTGTTTTGAAAGTAAACCTTTCACTAGCATTCATGACCTTTAAAAAGGAAATAGATTGAGCTTTCCTTCCTACTGCAGTCCCAGTGTCGTTATCACCTCTATGGAGGCCAGAGAGATGGTCTGGTCTCCTTCCACCTCTTTGTTATCTTAAAGGGTAGCTAAGGGCCACCTCCAGCCTTGGTTCTTCAAGCCAGCCTGCTGGCATCCTTCTATACCATCAGCAGTTCTGGGTGTTGTGTGTGTAAAGCAACAAGTACTTGAAAAAAATTAAGTACCAGGTAAAATGTGCACGTATGCTTGGAGGAGGGTCAAAGGAGAAGAGGATTGTATGGGAGAGTTTTCATATAAAATCTCCAAAACAGATTAATTTTTTAATGAAAGTCTAGTTTTACTTAAACATGGTGGGGGGTATTATTAATCTTCAGAAGGACTGTTGCTTTTTATATTTATTTTGCATTCAATTCTTTGTTTCACACAATTCAAAACTCATAGTGAAACTGAAGGTTGCTTAAGTGGTAGGTATTGTGTGTTCCAGTAAGATATATAACCTACAAGAACTGAAAGAAGAGTTTTTTTCATCCAGAAACTGACAGAATTAGGAAAAATGTATCTGCTACTGAACATTGCTCTTGGTGTCCAGCTCATTAAAAGTAATTACCAGATGATACTTTCCTAATCATTCAGGAAAGATGAATAAGTTTCATTTCAGCTGAAGTTTCAGCAGATGTGTTGCTGGAAAAGCTGCTTGGCTGAAAAGACTGATTAATCCCCATTAACCCCCATTAGTCACTTGCAATTAAGCTGGCTCAGTAGTGACTTAGACATTTCCCTCTGAACACAAGTTCAACAGGAAACACAGCAAAGGAATTAGAGATGCCAGTGCCATTCCTAGGACACCCCTGTGTTTATTCTGTTGATATCCAAATAGAAAAATCTGAGAATCATGAGCAATGAGAGTTAAAAATGCCTATTAAGTCAAATTGCTGGGGCATTGGAGGAAACCACTTTTGATATACCTGCACTGTGATGAGGGAGTTCTGCTTTCCAGACTGCCAGAGCATAAAATCTGTGCTAAAGCATTGCAACCATGCTGAACATGTATTTATTGCCCAGAAAAATTATCACCTTCATATACGTCTCACAATTGCATTCAAATGAGGGTTCATTTTTTTTAAAAACAATTTTGTTTAAAGAGAAATGTGCTTAGTTCTTCAATTCCAATGTGAAATAGTGGTTTTGACTGATCATATGAAGTGCCTGCAAGGAACTTTCTCTCTGGCTTTGCCCCTTACCTGTAACGCCAAGCTTGAATCTTCTCCTTGGCTGAACAGCAAAAAGCAAATGCTTTCCCTCTCTGATCCTCCAAGTGTATGCTGCATATTGTTTTTAATTATTTTGTTAACTTCCAGCAAGTTTTAAAAATAAGCATTAGTTTGTTGCCACAATTAAAGAAAATCTGAAATTTAAAACAAATTTTATATTGCTTCTGTGATTTTGATCAACTGGCAAATAAATCTCTATGTAAATCAACTAACAGGGAAAAATTCTTGAGGTTAATTATTTTAAACTGAAACAGATTTAAACTGCCAGTTTTACTGAGTTCAATAAACTAGCATACGGAGTGGGAATGGCAGCTCAGACTTAGCCAAATATCATCAGCAGATACTGGAACAGAGACTAGAGCTACAAACAAATAAGAAATTATTTTTTGCCAAAGGAAAAAAAAAAAGTGAGAAGAAACTCAGTATAGTTTGAAGTCTGAAATTCTAACATTTCCAAAACCTCTCTAGTACTAATCCTTCACTATTAGTGATGCCAAAGGCTTGTTCTGGATACTCATTTTAGAGTATATAACTCTCAGAGTATAACACTTTCTCTCAATCCACACACGCGCACACACATGCACACATGCGCGCACACACGCCCAATCATTTTAGCAAGGGCTTTTTCCCTGGAAAAATGTCAAATGCCATGTAAAAAACCCTGAAAGATTTTACAGAAATTATTGCTGTGTTTTGGGAGGAAGGCTGCGGTATGGGCAGGGAGACATTACTCAGAAGATAAATAGTTGTGTGAATTCTGTTCTGACTTACCATCCTAACCACATTCAGTGTCTTCCACTGGGTGCCTGTTCACGCGGGTTTTTTCTGTGTCTAGTAGTGAACAAGCTCATGAAAATCCTCACTGCAGTCATTAGAATGAGACCTGAGCCCTGATCACTTGCCTGTAGAATCCAGTGCAATCTGTTCAATTGCATTTCTTCACCTGTGGCTTAAGCTTAGGGGAGGGTTCCCCTTTTGTGGGACATGAAGAAAGAAATTAATGTATGTGAGATCAAAAGGCTTTAATTAGTATTTGATTTTTCTGGCAGAGGGAAGAGGAGATGCAGAGGAGGAGTTGGTCAGCACCTTTTCTCTGATGCACGTGACTGCTTCCATAGCATTCTGACAAAAGGCTACCTACAGATGTATAAAATTACTTGTGAAACCTTGATGACTTCATATTGAGTGCAGCATTATTCAGAAAAACTGTTTAGTATAACATTTGTCCTGGTGTGATTCCTTGCTGTGGTGCTGCAGAAATTTTTTTTATTTTTTTTTCCTGCACTTTTATAAATGGATGGGTTTAGTTTCTGGTAAACCTACATGCGCGTTGTTGTCAGCTTGCTCTTCCAGGAGGTCCTCTATAGTTTTCTGGAATTCTTATCCAAAACAATAGTTTGGGACAAATACAGGACACTTCACAGCTTCAGAAACCTGCACTAGGGAACCAAACCATCGTGGGCAGGTGCCTGCCAGATGGTTCAAACAAGTTCTGCAGTTTCTTAGAAGCTGACAGATGCTCTAAAAACAGGTCATCCCTTTCCTGTTCACCTCCTGATATTGTTTTCATTACACATGTATTCTAAATGTTTTTAAGAAAAATGTAGACAGGTAGAAAAATATCATGTTACCTGGAAGTACTGTATAAAAGACATCTCCTTTTCAAATAATGCTTTTAAATAATTTTTACCTGGAGCTGAAACACTACTTGATTTAGAAAGCACCTCAGAGAGAGGACTAAACCTGAAATAGCAACCATATTCCAATGTGTTCTCCCTGGATATCTTTAGAGCAGGTATATTTAAGTTTGGTTTAAATCTAGTGTATTGGGCGTTGGTAAGAGCACATATTCTTTCCAATTTACAAAGTCTTTAGTAGTAGATCCAGCAAAGAGCCCTCCACAAAACAAAAGGTCTTTCAACACTGCAAAAAGAATCTAACAGTTACATTGCAACCCTAACCAGAGAAGACTAAAGCATAAGTGGCTTTCGGACAGTCAGGAATAGGAATAAACCAGTGAAAAGAAAGGCTGGAAGTCATCTTGTCCCTCCCACCAACACACTTGTGGCTCATGAGAGGGTCTGGTGTCAGAACAAACTGCTCCCCCAGAAGGGGCAAAGCCACGAGCTCCCATCCCAGAGCCGCCACACCTGCTCCTCCACCCTGGGAACACCACCCTGCAAAATTCCTTCCACGTGAAGAAATTAGGTGGTTCCTATTCTTCATCAGGCCTCCAGACAGAGGACTGTGTGGGTAATGCCTGCTTGCTGTGCATTAGTTTTCCCTGTACTACTGCATTGCCTGAGAATAACAATTAAAAACATATGACCATTCTCACAGCCTTGCTTTCAATTCAAATCAGTTGTACTTTTCTCTAATTCATTAGTGAAAAGTGATGTTATCAATGTGTGAGACTCGGTTCACCTTGTAGCTTTTTGTAATTAAATGAACCTTCAGATTCAATGAACATTTGTATTTTTCAGTGTTCTCTGCATTCTAGTACTGCTAATGAGCATAAGCAGCTGGAAAGTTGCATGTTTCCAGGTTTACCTTTTACGAATATTGGCAAGGGGAAAATAGGTTTTCAGGAAACACACTTTTTATCCAAAGTTTTTTCTTTTCTATCACATGAATTCATGCACACCCACAAAGTAGAAGGATAATGTGTCAGTGTTTTAGCTTTCATAGTAGATGAGAGAGGGAATAGAAAGTAAGAATAATATTTTTTTTCATCCTTCATTCAAATAATTAATAATGTGTCTTTCTAACATACAAAGCAGGAAATAAGAAGTGAAATGTTTTTTTAAAAGGCCAATATTCACATAATTTGTTCCCATAACCTTCAGAGCACGAAAGTATTTTCTTTTAAAATATGATTACTTAGTTTAATTACTTCCAGTGACATTAGAAGTCTTCACAATGCATTAAACATTGTTGGTTTAGAAGGAAAATTTCATGATTTGCTTATCAAGATCAGGGTAACACCTATATAAAACCATTTGTTTTACAAAAGCAAGTCACAAAGGTATTATGTTCAGAAGGAACTAAAACTTCAGATTAAATAATATTTTTCATTGGATTATTAGTATTTTAGAAGCTAGACAAGAAGGTCTAGTCCATGCCAGATAGGTATAAAAACAAATCAGACATCCAGCATGCAATTCAATATGTGTTTTAAAGAACCAGTAAGTATTAACTTAGGCCTCTTCATTGGATAAAAATCTGAATATCAGCCATAAAATTTCACTGCATTTTAACAGCAATGGAGAGTTGTGGTGTCAGTTTCAGAATATCAGCTTTTCAGCAGAAAAAAGGATAATCCCAAGTCATCTTTTTTCCAGACTTGTTTCTTTTTAGAGGCTTCACATTACTTATCTCTCTATAATTCTTTCTTCTCCAAACTGATAATCCTTCCTTTTCGGTGGTCTTCTGGGATGGTAAACTAGAATGGGGAAAACTACTGCATTTAAGAAGAAAATGCTCATTTGGCTTTAACAGACGGTCTACTTCTAGAAAATTGGTTGAGGTATAAAATTAGTCCATCAAACAAATGAATAATTTTACAACAGTCTGTTGCAGTCTACACAGCATTTGTAACGTCTTTTTGAAGGAGCAGTTTGTTTCATTGCATCAGTTACTACTGGGGAACACGCATTAGTGCTCAGAAGCTATGGATCCTTTCTAACAAACTAATAAGAAGCTACTTTTCCTTACACACCTTTGCCTGACTTGTGTCCTTAAACCATGGCCACAGAAAAACCCTATTACCTTATGCAGTCGTTACTGCTTTTGTTTCTCAGGGTGGTGTTCTGCTGACACGTCTGGCTGAGTGGAGTGGTCCATTCAGATCAATGTCTTTCTGCATCGTGGAGGCTTTGCAATATCAAAGGTTGGAAACAATATAAGTGCTATCTGGGGTAATTCATACTCTTCTGCCTCTGTTTATGAGGCTTGTCTTGGATTGCTACCATGATTCATCCCCTTGTGCTTCTCCTGTTCTAAATCCTACATCTCTATCTGGCGCTACTAGAAATGGCATCTGAAAGACATGCCAATATACTCATCTGTGAGATGCACTTCATGCCTCTCAGTCCACCAATATCTGCTCTACATCCGGATAGCCCTAAGAAAGGCTCTTACTGATGTGCTTGTTTGAAAGAATGCAAAACCAATAAAAACTCCTTAAAATTCAAAGATGCTGACAAATCTCCTGCTCAAAATTCTATATTAGAAATGTCAAAATGTTACTAGGAATATAACTCAGTGCTACTGTTCTGCATTCAAAACTCGCATTCTCAACAGTTTTCACTATTCAAGAAGCTAGTTCTATATATAAAAAAGCAATTGACATTTACAGAAAGACTTCTATCATTTTCTACGCTTTTTGAATCAGACCTGTTAACTTGGGTTTTCCTTGGGCTACAACTTGTTTCTGAACCATCTTTGCCATCATTGGTGTAATTTTGTTTTTATTTTTCAGAACAAAAGGAAAATCTGTCTATATTTTGTTTCATTATAATTGAGATCAAATCAAATGGAAATAGTGGCTTTAAATAATTCTCTGAGAAAATATGTACACTGACTGACCTTTGATTATGCATGGTATATACATAAATATGGGTCTTAGCAATAGAAGCAACATGACTTTAAGCAAAATAAACAGAGCTTCTCTCTTTTTATTTTTGGTTTATTGCCTCAATTTTTTTTTTATAACATTGAGGTGAATAACTGAAAATCAATTTCACAAACATTTAATTTGTGCCATAAGCCAGTAATAGATCTGTACTCAATCCAGCCTGAGACCATACACTTCTCTGTTTGTATGTGTGATAAGGGTAACACATCAGCCAAAAATCTCCTTTTCCTGACACCTTGAGAAAGATATTAGCGGTGTGACAAATTATCTTTATCCTAAACCATGTTACAGTTATCCCAGCAATAAATTATACAATGTGAAAACAAACAAACTCCAAATGATTGCAAAGACCTATTATTTGAAGGAAAAGTAAACCCGATAGGTGAAGTCTAAGAATGAAGTTCAAAACACAAGGTCTATTTTTTTACTGTCAAATTATTAAGCATCCCTTTAAAAGTGTTCTTTCTGTGTGCTCATTATTGGAGAATGGGTCTAAAAATAGCATGTACTGGTTTTGGCCACCTATTATGAATATTAACACACATATTCTTATTTATGTATTTCAGACAATCTCTTAGACAATTGTATACACGGTCCAAATTAAGAATGCATTAACATTTAGATCTTCAGAAACAAAATCTGTACCTAAAGGCTGCAACTGGCTCTTGCTTACATGGTAAACTGAAGTTCTGAACTAACCAGATCAAAACTTAAGGTGATCGCAATCCAGACTAACACACTGCAGTTTGAGCAAAATACCACTACAAATACAGAGCTTACGTATTTTTTTTTAATGTTTGGGAGACTCCTTTAGTTCTCACTTGAAGTACAAAGTGGTTTTCCAGATGTTTAACATGTAACTGTCAAAATAGCTGTCCAAATCGCCTCTTTAATTTGAATCAGTATTTAGTCATGTAAAAAATAAACCCAGGTATCCTGAGTGAAAGAAATGGCAAGTGATTTTCATGGCAACGTCTGGCACTTGTTTGCCATTAGGAGAGGATTCTTTGTGGGTTAAGTATAACCAAATAAACATAATATAATTGCTACCAAACTAGACCCAGCTAAACATTAAACTATGGAGTTCAAGAAACAATTTATTTACACCTCATTTGGCAGAACTTGTCTGATGCTCTTAAAGCGAAGAGAATCTACAACTTACCCAGAAATCCAGCTGAATTTGGAGTAGGTCACTCCTTCCTATGGAAAAACTTGCAGAAAGACACCAGACAGAGGGGGAAGAAAAACCTTTCCACTAGCTGGTTGAGCGAGGGGTGGGAGCAGAGGGCTGTCCCAGGGCAGAAGTGCAGCCCAGGTGCCCTGGTAGGAATGGGAGCAGGAGTGGGAGAGGGGCAGCTCAAGCTGCCTGCTGGCTCTCTGCAATGCCTGCCTGCTATTTGGAGCTACTCTGTCTGGATTCCAGGCATCCTGTAGAGGAGCTTGCACTTCAGAGGTCCATGGCTTGAAGAAATACTGGGTCAAAGAATGACCAAGCTCTCCTTCTGCAGAGAAATGGACACCTGTCCTAATTCTTCCCCCTACCTCTGCATTCTGCTTTTATAAAAGATTGGGTGGGATTTTTCTCCTCCAATATTTAAAACATACTCTTGCATTCAATCACTCATTTTATGTGCCACTTCTGATTGTTCTGATACATTTATACCCAACACGAAAAATATTGTTGGTATCTACAACAATGCAAACAACAAATAAACATTTGAGTACACCCTATTACTGATGCTGGGGATCAGCGTCGGTGTTGTTATATACTACACAACATGAACTTTTTTTTTTCAAGTGACAACCTAGAACTGTCTTAACATGTCTTAAATGTCACTGTTCCTAGACTAATCATATACACAGATGAGTAGAGATAAACATGTGTAATCATAAACACAATACAGTCTGAAGGAGAAAAAAAAAAAAAGCCCTACTAATTCTTCTCCCACTGTAGCACAGGTTGATGGGTTGGAGCAGACTTCAGTAGAGGCACATGATGTGTGAAATACATCAATTTGCATATGACACAGATTCTCTCTTTATTTCAGCAATGGCCCAGTGAATCTTGCTGAAACATTCAGGATAACGTGAATCCTGTAACAAGATTCTGGTAGCAGAAGTCATATACGCAAAACTCACAGCAGATTATGTTACGAATATGATCAGCCTCACTGGAAAACACTTTCTTGTCCGCATTGCTTAAACTGTACACTGTTATCACCAGTATTGAAAAACCAGACCACAGGTATCTATAGCGTAAATATACTGCTTGTCAATGCATATGGTTATTATCTTTTCATCAGTTAAATGTGTATCTGATTANCAGGTGCCCCGGTGGGAGCGGGAGCGGGAGCGGGAGCGGGAGCGGGAGCGGGGCAGGTTGAGCTGCCCGCTGGCCCTGGGTGATGCCCGCCCGCCATTTGGAGCCGCTCTGTCCACGCTCCGGGCATCCTGCAGAGGACCCTGCACTTCAGAGAGCTGCAGCTTGAAGAAATACTGGGATCAGAAGACGACCAAGCTCTCCTTCTGCAGAGAAATGGACACCTGTCCTAATTCTTCCCCCTACCTCTGCATTCTGCTTTTATAAAAGATTGGGTGGGATTTTTCTCCTCCAATATTTAAAACATACTCTTGCATTCAATCACTCATTTTATGTGCCACTTCTGATTGTTCTGATACATTTATACCCAACACGAAAAATATTGTTGGTATCTACAACAATGCAAACAACAAATAAACATTTGAGTACACCCTATTACTGATGCTGGGGATCAGCGTCGGTGTTGTTATATACTACACAACATGAACTTTTTTTTTTCAAGTGACAACCTAGAACTGTCTTAACATGTCTTAAATGTCACTGTTCCTAGACTAATCATATACACAGATGAGTAGAGATAAACATGTGTAATCATAAACACAATACAGTCTGAAGGAGAAAAAAAAAAAAAGCCCTACTAATTCTTCTCCCACTGTAGCACAGGTTGATGGGTTGGAGCAGACTTCAGTAGAGGCACATGATGTGTGAAATACATCAATTTGCATATGACACAGATTCTCTCTTTATTTCAGCAATGGCCCAGTGAATCTTGCTGAAACATTCAGGATAACGTGAATCCTGTAACAAGATTCTGGTAGCAGAAGTCATATACGCAAAACTCACAGCAGATTATGTTACGAATATGATCAGCCTCACTGGAAAACACTTTCTTGTCCGCATTGCTTAAACTGTACACTGTTATCACCAGTATTGAAAAACCAGACCACAGGTATCTATAGCGTAAATATACTGCTTGTCAATGCATATGGTTATTATCTTTTCATCAGTTAAATGTGTATCTGATTAATGCCTTTTCTTAATACAAAACATATATATTGCACTTCTAAAGAGTTAACCATAAAAGCATTTTTACTTAACTTACCAGTTGTTGATGCTGGAAGGAGTCTTGCCCTAAACTCTCTACCTGCTCTCATGTTGGTAATCTCTGTCTGTCTCTGTCTCTCTCTCCCTCCCCCTGTGCAGAGATTGCAGTAAACTTAGAAAACTAGCAGGGACAGTGTTTCAAATGACTTAAGAAAGAGAACAGGAACAATCATTGCGTTCTCTTTTTTTCAGATGAGTACAGTACCTTCAGAAAGAAGGAAGGAAGGGAGGGGAGAGGAAGTCAACAACCCTTTGCTTTCCTGCAAAAAAATAAGGAAACAGCAGATAGCAATCTCATTTTCTCTCAAACAAAATGTTTGGAAAAATAAATATATCCAAACCAAAAGGAATTCCTCAAGTATTATATCTGCATTATTGGCTTCATAAAACCTACTTTACAGCTTGCTATGTGCAATTACATGAAATGAATTTCCGAAGTAGTGGGTAGGAGTAAGACTCCCATATCTTATACAGAACGATTAGCCATAAGCTTGCACAGATAATGGAGGCTTTTACTCTAGAGAAGGACCAATCACAGATGTATACACATATCTTGTTTCCACGGTGATATAGGTAAAAAAATTCCTAAAACTCCTCTTTACTGTCATCACAGGAAAATAACACATTGGATATTTATAAAATGCTGTGAAATAAAAAAGGGGATGAAAGGGGTCACAAAAATGGTAAGGATCATAGTTTGATATTGGAGTGGGAGTAGCAATTTATCTCAAAGAATAGCATTATAGAGGGCATCCCGATTTATCCAAACAAAACCAATATGCTATGTTCTAGGTCAGATTTTATACTACATTTTGTTTCTTTCTTTCCCCATTAAACATATTTTGACAACCAGATACTGGCCAGGTGGCTGGAGTTGTACTTGGGATGTTTAGTCCTTTGTGCTCCACTGTGGTTTTGTTTGCTTGTATGTTTTCCCCTAGCTTTATCTATCATCTGAAATCCACTTATCAAGATTAGATGCTCCCTTTTTTCCCCCCACTGATTTTTTTTTTCAATCTAATATTCTTGCCAGGTAACACCTTCACACTGTCGCTGGGGCCACATTTTCAGTTAGCCTTGTAATGTGGTACCGAAGGTGGGGCTGCTCGTCAATGAGCAATTCAGGGTTGAGTTATGTGAATGACAAAACAAAAAGCCATTTCAAATTACCCTCTCCTATAGATTGTGCATCCAGACTTTGCTCTGGGAGCAATTGCTAGATGAATGCTGCTGCAGTAAATTGAGTTATTTCTGAAAAGCCAGTGTTAATGGGAGAACAAGTTCTTATGCTATCCCATGAAGATTATTGTTTCTCCTATTGTACAACAATGAAAATTGATAAACTGCAAACCAACAGAGGAAGCAGCTCTTTGGCACCTGTGTTCCTTCATGCAGTTCCTGGTGCTATTTCCAGAAGGCATCTAGCAATGATTTGTCTGGGGAGGATTTTATTTTAATATTCAGAAACTGAAAGCTTTGATAATGGACACCAGTGGTTCACAGAGCAGTGCAGGTGCTACGAGTGATCTCTGACCTTACAACATCACCAGTATTTCCTGGAATGGGTGAAAGCTTAATAGGAGGGTGAATTTTAAAAGCAAAAGAATGCAATGCACTTAGTGTATATACTGCAAATAAAGTCCTTGATACTCCTTAATCAAACAGATCTGGAGTGCATACCAAGCACAAGGCAAGTAAACAGGCATGGGAAGTCACCAAATTTATGTATTGTCCCGTGGGCTCAGTCTAATAGCTCAGAAAATCTGACTTTGTTTTGAAATTGTTTTTCAAGCTCTTAAAGATGGTAGCAGCTTCTAGGCTTTTTAAGCTTGTTTTATTTATTTATTTGCCAGCTCTGTCAGGCTAATAAGACCCTGATTCTGTTTCTCTCCATTGGGAATACATTGGAGAAATTTATTTGAAAACCTATACCAACCAAGTTAGGATCACTCTTATATAAATTGCTGAGGGTACGTGATAATCTATGTAGCCCTCTATGAAGGATTTAATTATCACAGATGTCCTGTACTTCCTCAAATAGCAGGTTTCCCTTTCTTGAGGATTGCAAAGCTAAGAAGCTGGCCACAAACATCCATGTGGCATCTTCAACAGGTTATAAGACTCTGCTGTTCTGATTGAAGCAGACAGCGAGAGCCCTCTACTTCAGCGAGGAGAGCAGGAGATACAAGGTCTTTGCTAATCCTACCTCAGAACCAATTGTCAGCAGCCTTTCCACCACCTAAGTGCTCAAGGACTTTCTTATTTACCCCAGCCAAGCCCAGGCACAGTAATCTTGCTTCCCAGCATGCAGTCACTGTAGTACTCGCCTTGCTCTTATTTATGCCAATTTCTCCCAACCGCTGCCAGAAAATCACAACCCGAGGAAGAAAAGGCACAGGAACTGTGATTTTCATGTCAGAATAATACCTTGCAAGGTCATTGCCTATACAATTACTGACTTTGGAGAAATAAAAGCATGGCCAAAATCACTGGTATCTAGAGTCATGCAAACCAAGTCACAACAGGTGACACTGTGATATTTACTTAGCTTTAAGGGACAAGTTCATCTGTTTGTCAGAATGTAATTCTGGAAGAAGTGTTAGCTTTTTTTTTTTTTTTTTACCTTTTCTCACTGTGCTGTTACCAAAATTAAGCCACTGATACAAATTCAGAGAGGTACAGTGCCAGCCTCAACCCAGATAAGTGAAGAACTTGAAGTGTAAGGGCTTCCCGGGTGCAGTACGTACACTCCTGCAAGGAACGGCCAGGAAGAAAACAGTCTTATGGTCATGGTCACGGTAAGTTCTGAGGACCAGGACGACTCCTCTAGTACCAGTCTGTATGATCAGAGTAGATCTTCAACTAGACTGGCATCTGTGATGTTAAGGCCTTGATTTCTTTTTCTTTTCTTTTCTTTCCTTTTTTTTTTTTTTTAAACTCCAGTAGGGAATAAATTGTGTTTCACAGGCTCTTTCCAATGACAGCAGGGATGCTTTCCTGTATGTTCAAAATAAGAATGAAATAGACAAGTTCAGCAGGCCAAAAATAATTCAAGCCTCTATCAGCATAGGTAGGAGAGAGCACAGAGGTAACTGCAGCAGCCATAGTATTCCACTTCATCCTGAGAAAATGAGACAAAGGCAAAGAACAGAGACATTTACTGGTTGGCTTGATTGCTTTAGGACAATAACCATATACATTTGAACTGTCTGTGATAAAATAAAATTAATATCTCCCTTCCAGTCTACAGTATATCTGTGGCATTCTAAATGAGTAAAAATAATAGACTTCTCTCTTAGAGACAAAAAAAAAAATTGAAGGACAACTATTTGTTTTCCATAAGTCACTCTCTGCTGTGCTTTCCTGGTTTCTCTTCTGCATTGCATGTTTACTGTAGATGGTTCAGGAACAAGCTGCTGGCAGAATGCTAATGGGACCAGAGACAGGCAGAGCTGAGTTTGAAGGACTGCTCTTCCCTGCTGCAGCATGTGGAGAACGTGCCCCTAGTTACCAACACTCAGTTATGTATTGCTGTTTGTTGTATCGCTATGCAGTAAGTCTGCACACATTATTACACAATAATATATGTCCAGTTATGGTGGTTTTAAATTTTAGCAGTCATACTACACATATTTCATTTAGTTTCTCTGATTAGAAAATATTAGAATATTAGAAAGTATTCCAAATTCTACTACCCGTCTTTCGTGATCATAGTATGATCAGAGTATTCTCATGACTATGTGCTTGTACAGTGAGATTTACTACTCTGACATCTACTTATTTTTTACTTTGGAGTCAGGCACTATCTAATCACAACTTTAATGAACTATTAGCATTTGCAGACTATAAGCTTTAGACCAACCATTTTTGTCAATTGTTTTGGGCAGAAAAAAGTGGGAATTTCTATTAAAGAGGGGAACTTTCCTGGCAATAAACACCTTATTATAATTTAAAGTGGCCTTTATAACTCATCGTGGGCCAAACTCATTTCTGGTAAATGACATTGGATTCAGTCATTTAAAGACAGGCTTTTCCTGTACCCTGTATGTAATCATCACAACTACCTTTATTAAAACAATACCATCAAAAGCTATTTTAAAATAAGATGGTGTGATTAAGAGGATGTGTTTTCATCTTTTAACATACATAAAGTTATGTGAGCAGGAATGTGAGCCCTATTCAGGTCAGAGGTGGTTAAGAACTTGGCTTTGGTCAGTGTGTTTGAATGTGGTGTCACATCTGAAGATCTGTAACGTGGAAAGTTGCCAAAATATCCACCGAGTTTTTTGGTGGTTTCTCAAATCTGGCCATTTGACAGCAGTAAAGGCTGCAGTTTTACCTCTACTTAGATTGGGAAATTAATCCAGCATTTGTTCTGGTCTTTCTTGGTGATTTTGCTTGATTAAGAGTGTTTGTGTACTTTAATGTCCACTAAGTGTGCTGTAACATCTGAGATTACCTAACATGTTTACAGGCTTAGGCTGGGCATCTAAATGTAAAATGTGTCATTCTTCAGAAAATATCAGGAAAATACATGTTAGCATATTCTTCCCTGTGCAGTCATGTTTCTTACCTTGTTAGTTCTGATAATATGACAGTATTTCTTCTAGAAGCCTGGCAGTATATTTCAGGATGAATCTGAAATGAGTATGAATTTATCTAATGTTTGTAATCAGTCTGCAATTGCTGACATTTTCATTTTAATTATTTTAGTCACTTAACTTAGCTAATATCTTCTCTGTCTTATATGAAGTAAATAGTAGTTATGATTTTGAAATATGCATTTGTCCTTTAGTTTGTGATATTTTTCCAAATCATTCAGTGACTGTGTTACAGCTGAAGTGCTGTGGGCACTTTAAAAAGTCCCTTTCTGGGAGCAAAATAAATATAGTGAAAACCCACCACTACTGCTACAAATTAGTGCACCTCTGATTTACAGCTGCTAGGCTATATAAAATCAGTACTCCACACCTGTGTGGATGATGATAAATTGTGTCTTTAAGGCTTTTTTAAACTCTCTGTGCTTTAGAGAAAGAAAAAATCCTTCTACACGTGTTTAGGTTGCGGCTTGGGGGTGTTGGTTTCTTTATTTTGGGTTTGAATTTGGATTTTCTTGTATTTGGGGGTTTGTTTCATACCTGGACACTTGGGAAATACTAGGCAGAGCAAACACTGTACTTCTGCACGCCTCATTCATTTGATGCTCCTACTGACTGCTGTAAGACTTCCCCATAACTGGAGATAATTGTGTTAGGTCCCACACGTATTAAAGGCTACAGCCAGTAGTCAGACAATGTAAGCTAATTGACTGCATGCAACGGACCATATGGATTGACACATGAGCTCAAAGGTTTTCAAAGCAGTTATCAATAAATAAAAAGTGAGTGTTAAGACATCTAGCCAAGAATAATTAGGGCAAAAGAAAAGCAAAGCTTCTAGGTCTGTTAGATTTCCTCTGTTCTTCAAAAAGTTCAAATGGGTTTGGGTATTGGTCTTTGTTTTTTTTTATTTTAACAAAACACTTTTGCTGAGACTGCTATTGTTTTGTAGAAAAGCATTTGGTTATAACTTAAAGCACCGGAAAAAAAAACCCAAAACCAACAACAACATTTACAGGGAAAACCTCGGACTACCCTAGAAGTCTTGCTACTGGGATTTCTTCGGCTGTACATTTCCCTTTTGCTCATCAGGGCTGCTCACTTTGGTTCGTACACCAAAAGCGTACCCTGATGCAACACTGCTGGTGGTCATTCTGTATGTGCATAATGCCAGAATACCCCTTCTAACAAGTTATTACTCAGTAAATAGCACTGCATGGTTCCTGAATGTTTCTGGAGAAGGTGGGAGTGTGGGGTGTGGGGTGGGTGTGTGGGTGTGTAGTGACTGAGCGCAGTGCTGTTTTGTGGAGCAGCTTTGCTTGCTTTTTAAAGTCTGTTGAGATTTTTGACTGGCAACACTTAGTCCTAGGCAATGGTCATTAAAAACGAGGATGGAAAAACAATGTGGGGCAGAACTGAAGACTGCAGTTACAGAACATGTATTCTCTCTGGGCTGTTAGGCTTGCACGATTGTGTGTTGAATTTTCTGCAGTGTTTTCGGCTCCTGCCAACCACAGACTTGAAATGCTAGACATTTTCTCTTGCTGCCTGAGGTAGAGCATTGGAAATGGACTGCAGCCTCGAAGCACTGTTCACAGTGACCTCCTGCATACCATTTGCTGCCTTTTGCTGTCTCCTTCCAAGAAGAAATCCTTCATAAAATTTGCTATTAGGTTTCTTTATGCAGCTCCAAGTCTCCTAACTTCATTGGCCTGGTTCCTTCTTTCTCGCTAATGTATATCACAACCAGTCCCTTTACACAGGGATAGATTAGCCCACTAAAGAATCATTGGTGGTGCTATACCATTTCCTCCTCACTGGACTGTCCCTTTAAGAGACTTTCTCAGTGTAAAACACTATCAGATCTAGACAACAACATCTGATCATAATTCCCTTTCTTGTGGTTGGTGTTTTTTTGGGGTAAGACTGAAGTCTCAGATCAAGAGAAAATAAAAATCTTCGGCTGCAGCAGTTGTCTAGCCTCCACCCTCAGCTGCCCGGGCTGCCCCCCCGGCCCTGGCACACTCTGCTGGTATTGCTTTTCTGCTTAGGAGCAGAGACCCCGCGGCAAAGTGAACCCAGACACATGCCCCGGACAGAAACCACAGCGAGCTCTTGCAGTAGGTGCCAGCTTGGAAAAAGCTACCCAGAAGCTGAACAGTCAGTCTACATACGGTGATGTCCTTTTCGGTTTGTCATAAGGCATTTGACAATGAGTGGATTAATAAGCTGGAGAAAGAGAAAAGAAGCCCAAATGAGCTCCTGAATCATCCCTCAGCGTGGGGATGCCACCAGACAAGCCTGTCGTTCCCTCCTCAGACATGCTGCTTGCCTTTCTTCTATTTGTCTGAAACCACCCATATTGCGAAGGTTGTTAGCTTGCGTAAAGCGACAACCTTCATTCACGAGGCAGCGAGCATGAAAAGGGGAGAGGGAAAGATTGCATGTTCTCTGCTTGGCAGCCGTCCCATCCACAGAGGTAATATCCGCACGGTACGTGCCCAGGCGGCTCCAAATCAGATGGTTAACAAATAGCAATAACATAAGGAGTGGGTTTCTTCTCTGTTCTTTTTCTTAATAACTTTAACAACACAGTTCAGGCTGTGGGAGTGAATCAGCACTCTCAAGACAATACTGTAAATAGCTGTCAACGGGGTGCAACTGGTAGTGACATAATTCTCATGCTCAACTGCAATATTGTTTTTGTTAATTTTCCACATGTAAAGTTACGATGTGGATTTAGATGTTTATAATGCATGGTAAGATTGGTTCCAGCCTGCCCTGTATAAGTGGGAAGGCAATCTTAATCTCACATCAGCATGAATCCTGTGAAGGCCGCCAAAGTATTTTGGGTTTGCTCTGTATTTTTTGATTTACCGTGCTGCTAGAGCATTGCAAAAACCATCACCAATTGTTTTTCCTTGTAAACATTGTTTTTCTCCACATTTCAAGAAAATAAAATTACAGATAATAGAAACCTATTTTACACTGCAGAAATAACAATAAATCCAGGTTTTTGTTTGGCTCCTGAATTAATTGCTTTCTATGGAAAATTGTTAGATCAGTTACAAAATTGTTACTGTTTATTATTTTTGTCTTTAAGTCTACGGTGAACAAAAGTTTAAACTTAAACTGCTAAAACATAAAGTGCTAAAATTTCAGAGTTGTTATATAGGCTTCATCTCCTGAATCATATATATACCCAACCAATAGCCTGAGTTTTGATTTTGTGTGCAAGACAAATGTGTTTGCAGGCTTATGACACATCGCTTGGCCAGTCTGGATGTCCACTTTTCACAGAGATTGAGATCACTGAAAAACTCAGTGCTATTCTGAGTACCTTCCAGTTCATGTGCACACTAGGAACTACTCAGAGCAGCACACCTGGCTTTTCCAACTGCTAGCCTAGGCAGAGAGTATGTTGAAAAAGCTAGCTGGTATTTACTGAAATGGCTGATTTTCATGCAAGGTCTGCTTTCAGTATGAAACCAAATGAGAAACTGAATGTCTGATTCTGGTTATGTCTTGATTTTCTTTGCTCTAAACAAACAAAACAAGTCTGGAGTCATGCTGGGAAAAACCTGGAGCTTTAAATGTCTCACATGTGGGAGAGGGAAGGTCCCAGGAGGAGAATGAGAGGTTTCTGCTAAGAACAGAAATAAAAGGCAAGGTTGTTTAGGGTAGGTTTGATTCTGGTTCAGAATCTAGGAAACAGATTCTCCATGGGTGAAAACTGTCACGAAGCAACTTAGAGCAGCAGGGAATATACCCTAAATCTGAGTGAAGGAGAACAAGATCAAAATCCAATTTCCACAATACAGTCTGAGTATCTGCAGGATCAATGTACCTAAAGAAAAATATCAGAAGTTGATCTTTAAATCAGATACAAATCAAGTCATTCTGCAAGAGCAGGGTAGAGGTAAGATCAGGCAAGTTTTTGCAAGGGGAGCAAGGACTGTGTAAGAGCACATAATTTAGATCTCTTTCCACAGGATGGCATTTTCAGGAACATACACTGAATGTGATTCAGCACTGGATTAAGAAAAAAACCACTCAAAGAAGGTGTTTTCTTCCCTCAGCAGCTAGAACCACTGATGAGCTCTGCGCTGCACTAGCAGGGTGGGTAGGGGATGAAGGGTCATCATCTGTGACGGAGAGCTGCCCGTGCCACGCCGACTCCTTACATCCACACCGTGCAATGGCTGCATCACTCCTCCGGCACGCGTGGTCGGGGGTGGAGGGGAGCAGATACTCAGGTGTCACAGGAGTGCCACCCCATCTCTGTGCAAATGAGGAACCACGCTCCCTAGCAAGGGACAGCCAGACATTTTCATAGCAAATTCAGTTAACCATTTTTGCATTGGCAGATTAAGAATTTGATTCTTGAATTTCAGTAGCATTTTTTCAAGTCCGTATATTTTTCATTATTTCACATTTGCTCAGTGTTTGCCATCATTCAGTTCATAAAAATAAGATTAATCAGATATACCATTCTTATAAATCAAGTTTTGGACCATTTATTTGTTTTTGCAAAATCCAAGGTAAAAATTATCTTTTGGTAGCATAGTCATCTGAAAGATATTTCAATAATCTTTAGGTTTTATAAACCTTTATTTTATTGTTTTTGGGAGCAGGAAAATTTGGACTTGAACTACCTGTTGGTTACTTTTAACATTTTTATTGCAACTAGCAAATAGCACACTCCTAAAACTTCTTTAATACACTAATAAAAACAGAACAAAACAAAACAAACAAAGAAACAAAGCAACAACAACAACAAAAAAAAACCCTCACAGTCTATGAAGACATTTTTCTTTTCTTTTCATTCCCCCATGGCTGCCTGTAACATAGATTCTCTTTTCATCTTCTTTGCCAACATCTGTCATTAAACCAGATACATGGACAGATCAACCACACGAAGATCCTCTGTGTGTTAGTACTAATAATTTGCTCCTGTAATCCACTAAGCAAACAGTCCTCAGTCTCCGGTGTGTCTCGTCATTTTCACAGGCTTCATAAAACTCAGTGTCACTAAAGGATAACATTTGAAGCACTTTGCAGTTCCAAGACAGATCACATCCTATTAGAGAATAAAGTGGCAGCTAAGCACTTCATAAAAATATTACCCATTTTTGGAAAAGACTAAAAGTGGTGGTTTTCTAGGCTTTTTATTGTGTTTTGTATGCCTTCAGTGCAACAGTCCTAGCCTCATGGGTCCCTGTGCCATTCCCTTGGAAGACAGAGGAAGCTCAAGCGGGGCTGTTCATAGGCAAGGGGTCTGTCCAGGTGAGCACCATGGAGAACATGTGGGTGTAAATGCTCAGCAGTGCTCGCTGATGGGGAGACTTCGTCGGCCCTGGTCCCTCCTCATGCACAGCAGGGGCTGGTCCATCAGGAGAAGATGTGCTGAGGGTGTTCTGCTTCATGCTCCAGCTAGCAGCTCCTGGCGCTTGAGCTGAGGAGAGTGGAGCTGTGGCTTGTACAACTGCATGGTCTCAATTTTTTAGGCCACTTACTTTGGGTTTGTAACAGTGTGAGACGATGCAAAAGAGGGGAGCCTGGATGCTCCTGGCAGAGTTAATGGAGAGAGAGACAGAACTGTTCAGAAGACTAGTCAGAGCACACGCTTAGATGTCTAAAATTAAACAGTGTGAATACATCTCTTGGGTGTTAATGCTGCCTCAGATCAGCTCTAATTGTCTTATGAAGCATCCCACGGGTTGATCACAGTTCAAAGGAGAAGCTGGGCTCACAAAGACCCCCACTTTTCTCATGACTGTCTCACTTCCCTCTTCATCTGGCCCTGAAATGCCTCCATGCCCTGGGACCCCCTGGAACATGAAGAAAAGCATGAGAGAACCTGCTGTACACACAGAGGTGACCTTCCCAGCAGGCTCCCCAGTGCTGCCAGTCGTTCTTCCAGCTGGGCTGTGGAGGGGCAGGAACAAGCTGCTGGTTGCGGAGGGAATGAAAAGCCGGGACAGAGCTGCAGCCCTTAGGGCAGGAAGGGTCCCAGAGGCAGTGCTGAGGTGTAGACTCCCTGTGAGTGAACAGTCCCTCTGCCACAATGATTCACCCGTCCCAGAGTAAAGGAATAGTCTCTGCTTGCCGGGTCACTTAGAAACCACAGTTTTGCCATGTAGTGTGAATGTAGGGTGGGAACGATGGCAGCAGCACCTTGACCAGGTTCTGTCACTGAAATATCACATCAGGAAGCTACAGAGTCATGAATCAACCGCATTCTGACAGGTGCGTGGGTAAGCAAGGGGAAAGGTGATGTTTTAACCCCTCATCCAAAGGCCACCTTGCAGTCCTGCAGAGATCTCGGGTCGACAGCTCCTCTGTGCCTTCAGTGAAGAGAGGTCCCGGGATGGCCGGGGACACCCACCCTCTCTGTTCCTTAGGCAAGGCTAGAGTGAACTGGCCCTTATTTATCCCTGTCCTGAGCTTCCCTCATAGTTCGCTGTTAGGTCGCTTGGCACAGCCCATAGAAATGCAGGGACTTCCCCTCCCTGCCTGCTGGTGTTGTCAGACCTCAGTTTTTCAGGGTCTTTATTTTCAGATCCTGCAAATAAAGCAAGGCTTTCTTATCTATTTTTTTAATATATATTTTTATATATTATGTATTCCTTATTTTTTATTCCTGCTAACCTTATGGGCTTTCTTGCAAGCCAAAACAGATTTAAATTCTGCATTGTATTTTGTATTATGTATATTTAAGGAAAGGGGAGAAAAATCAATGGATATTCACCTTTCATCTAGTTTTGCCTAGATGAAGACTAAACATGATACCTGGAAACAGTAAAAGAAAACAACCTGAGAATGGTAGCGGTCAACCTTTGCAATATCTCTCTCACAGTTTTAGGAGAGCTAAGTATTATTTCAAGAAGCTAGTTATTTTAACATCTTCATTCCTTTCTGTCATGTCTGTTCTTTCTTACGTTGGCTCTAAGATATTCAAATATGGTTTTATTTGCTATTGCAGAGCAGCAAGCGCTCTGTAAATGTTAAATAAATAGTTATGATGACTACATTTTGAAAAGCATGGCCTTAAGTGAACGCTGTGATGTTCATGTATAGCAGTCTTTGCCTTTTATATCCTTGTTTGCTAAAGCAAAACAATTACATTTTGTCAAGATGTGCTTATGGGGCATTGTGCATTGTGGTGCATTCCCTAATGAATCAGTAAATTTTGTTAATGCATTTTGGGTAAAACCCCAGGTAAGTATGTTGCAGAAAATAGTCCTAGTGTTTATGCATCAAAAATTTGACTTTGGCAGTATTTTTAAATAATTCTCCAACTATGATTTACTAAGGGAATGTTTTCTCAGCTCTACAGCAAATTACAGCAAAACATGACACGGTAGTTGGCTAAGCATTACCCAGTTCTTGCACGGTGCAGAATTCCCCAGTCCTCAGTGAAAAGAAGTGAAGATGTTCAGCCACACGCTTGGTAGGGGCCTCTGCTCCTCCCAAGCAGGGAAAACATTACTTGAAGAGTCAACTACTGAAGTTAGTACCTGAAAGATGAGCCACTGTCTTCATCTTCACAGCAAATGTCCGTACTTGAGTGTTTTGCGTGAGCTGTGGTTCCCCAGCTAAGTCCTTCTCATCACCTTTTAAAAGGTGTCCAGCTTGTGATTGGAAATCCTAAATTCAACCTTTAAGCACACAGATGATGTTTATGTGATTAGCTACTGGAATACAAAAAATTGTGTGATTACCAACTGGAATACAAAAGCATATTAAGTAGAGGTGATCTGTATAAGACTCCTGCGCTAATTCTTGCTGCCTCTGACCTGTCTCCGATGAGTTGCCTCATCTGCCTTACTTAAATACATCAGGTGTTTCTTTTGTCCCAAAGTTACATATTTGATAAAAATAGTCCTCTATGGCTATTGGACAGAAACTCTGTAGCTTAATATTTATCCTTCTCTTATAGGTCATCTGATTTTAGGAATATATTATGCTAAAATAAACATAATTGCTCATTCAAAATAATTTTCTATATAGTATGAGGGGGGAAATCCTCCTGTTAAAAGTCTGTTTCTGAGGCTGGAAAGTAACAAAACATAGAACTTCTGACAGTCTGTAGAACTTTCCCCTTTTCAGCATGACATTTTACAGAATTAATAGGACACCCCTTATGATTTGAAATGGTTCATGTTGACAGACTGTAACAATTTTTTTAAAACCTGCTAGAATGAAAATACTACCAGTAAATCTTTGTGAAAATTCACATGAGAGGCTGGGTTGTTCCAGCTACCAGCCTCAGCTTTTACACAATTCCCTTGCCATGTTGCACCCAAGGAAGAAAAAAATATTGCTATTACTAAACCTGCTTTTCCCCCAAACTGTCTGTAAGGCCTCAAAGAAACCGGATTATTTTTTTCCTTTCCATTTCCTTGCCTGCTTTGCTTTTCTCCAGACAATGCCCTTCCCAACACACAGTCAGAGCAGGGAGCAGGCTTTCCACCTGCGCTCCACAGAAGTGCCCCAGCCCATCCCCAGGGACCACGAGCTGGACCTGTGCTCTCCTCGCCCACTCTGAAATCAGGGTCAGCATCACGTTACTGCCCATCCCCAGATCAAATCCACCCTGCTGAGACGAGCCGGGGGAGGGGGGGGGCGGAGGTAGTCACCCAACACTCCTTGGCGTGCCCGAGTGCTGAAAACAAACCCACAAATCTAGCCATGTGCAGAGTAGGAAAAGCCATGTTTGCTTGGGCTCTCAGTTGTGTGGTGCCTCTCTGTCCCAAGCAGGAAAAAACGCAAAAGTAACGTAATTTTTCAATATTCTGATTAACAGACCTAAGTCTCAATAACTGGTATGTAGTGTGCTTTGGTGTGTTTTTTAAAGCCAAGCCATTCCTTAAGGCAAGCTGATCTCTTTCCAGAGATCTTAAAGAAAACAAGAATACCTTAAATGTAGGTCACTTCATTTGATTTGGAGTATTTTTTAAAGTTTCTTTTCATTTCTCTACATTTTGGACTGCTAAAAGTTGATTTAGTCTTTTTGGGTCTCAGTTGATACTGTTCTGACTTTTCTGAAATCAAACCAGAGATAAACTTGATATCCACAAGGAAAAACATGGCTTTCTGAAAAGCAATCTTTGTGGACATCTATGCATTTTAACAAAAAAATAAAAGTCTATACTGCTAAATTTCTATTCCAATAGAGCTTTTGTTTTCCTGCAGAATCTTTAGAGGTTGAAGTATCTCACCAGTTATTCCACTCAGTGTTGAGGTTCAGTGTCTGAGATGCAACCAAAGCAGACACTCTGTACTAGCAACCATTTTTGAGACGGGAAATTAAAAACAGCACACCGAATTTGAAACTACAAGAGAACTAAATGTCAGCACAGAAGAGGTGAATTGGAATTTAACCAGGACAACATAGAGTTAATGTCTTATTACTGCCCAAAGTGCTGATAGGTTTAGGCAAATGGATGAACCCAGGGTTTCTTATGACCACACCTATTCATGAATCCCTGCTTCAAGGGATGACCTGTTACAACCAAGTTACAAGAAATAAGGCTTTGGAGTAACTTGTTAAGCTCTTAAGAAAGAGTTGTTGTAGTGGTCAACTTCTTCACAAGCAGCTCCACAAAACAGTGGGGATAATTAAGCGTGGTGGTACATTTTCACAGAAAGATTGGAAGATATACATATGTCACCATATCTTTAGTATGAAATAGCAGTAAATGTTCTTAAAAAAAGCTTTAGGTCAGTGAAAATCCACAATACCTTCTATTTGTCTTGAACTGCTTATTAATTTTCTGTTCTGATTCATATTTTTTACAACATCTGAGTTCAAACTAACTGTATATATTAATATGTTCATCACTTCAAATTTGAAAGAATATTCTTTGTAGTCACTTAGTGCTGGTTCTGCATTTACCTCACAGGGCAGGGGTAAATTCAGCTTCCCTCTTCCTTCTTCAGCTTTTCTTCATGAAAGAACAGACACAATCTGGATTTAGTTGTAGGAACAAATTCTTTACATGGGTGTTTAATTAGGAATAATGAGATGAAATTAAGAGAAGGAAATTTTAGGATGAATGTCAGGAAAGCCTCCTTGACAGCAAGACATTTCAAATTGTGAAATAGTCTCCTAAAGGAAATGGTGGAAACTCCCAGTACTTAGGACTTTTAAAGGTGACGGGACAACACAGTGGAAAGTATAACATAGGAGACAAGCCATGCAGACAGAAAGGCATTAGGCACGAGCTAATGCTTATTTTCTACATCTGCACTTCATCATATGGAACTGCAGCAGCACAACGCTGCAAGTAGACATCAACCCAGAATTACAACAGTACATAAGAGCGTGAGCACACCAGCCCTCCGCAGCCGCTGGGGAACCATGGCACAGCTGGGGATAGTGGTAATGCAATGACACCCGCCAGGCCACTGATGGCATTTATGGCGTAAGGGGACACATCTGTCTCTCAGCACCGGTAGACTGCACTTCCACAAAAGCACATATCTCCTTGCAGTCTCTTTCTACTACTGTAAGAATGGTGAAAAATAAATGTTATGCTACGGCTGTTCCTCACAAGGGTGTTATCTGCGTTTCCAGGAGTCACGTAATGTCAAGGTACTCTGCTTGGCGTCATCTCTCTTCTGTGTGAGGGTTCTGGGTGGTGAAAGTTAACTTCAAGAAATGTGTAAGTACACAAAAGCTTAGTAAAACTGATGAAACAACTGGTGTTGCTGCCTCTGAACCTGGCTCCTAAATGAACTTCCTGGGTTTCCCAAATGCACTTTGGCTCAACAACAAAAACATCGTGCCCCACTTTTCCTGAACTGAAATTGTCATGGCACTGAAAATACGAAAGGGAGAGAACACAGACCCTGAGACATCTGTGGAGGGACATTCCCCTTCAGGGGAAAGGCCAGAGCTTGTCTGATGCTGTGAGCATGTTGTGGGCCTTCCCACTTTGTTTCAAAACTCCTGCTGAAGGCAGAGAAATACAGGAGTTCACGCAGCACTTCACAGCAATCCAGCATTTGCACTGTATACTATGAAAATCACTGTTCCTCTGCAAATTGTTAAACGTTCATGGGTCATTGGTGAGCGTGTCGTTATTTTTTTGCCTGGATGTGCTCTGCAGTGTGTCAGTGGTTATCTAAATATGACCCCTAGTGTTCAACTTGGATGGTGATAATTTAAGAAAATTAAAGTCCTTACTAGACTTCCCTTAAGAAGTCATCTTTTCTGCTTATCTCAATATTGTACCCAAAAAAAATAATACTAAATTATTCTTGATTTTGTAGTAAAAATTCTTGAAAACATACTGTTCTCAAAGCATAAAACACTCAAGAATCACACAAGGATTTCAGAGATAATTGTGACAGGCAAGGAGTATTCTACACTGAAAAATTCTATTGCAACATTTTCCCATCTGCAGGAAAAGAAAATGTTAAGCAATGAAGCTGCTAATGGTAGTGCATCAGTGGAAGTAGTCATACACTGCTAGGACATTGATGAAGACTCTGTGGTACAATGGCTGCTACAAGAAATGGTGAGATAGGACTTCGTTTCTTTGTTTCATTTTTGATGCTGCCACTAATTTTCTGGTATGCTTTTCAATAGGTCATTTAACCTGTTGGTTCTTGTGTTTCCATTTTGACAAAATGCACAGTCACATTATTTTGTTCGAGGTTTGTGAGGTTTAACAATCATCTGTAAAACTGCATGAAATGTTGGATGAAAAGCAAAATAAAATTGACTTGCCACCTGCTATTTTTAAACTGGGACAAGGCAGTGAAAAAATCTACATATGTTTTATTTGATTTAAACAATCAGAGGCATGACCATGGGCTGCAGAAGTATGCAAGGCCATGAGGTACTTTGCGTGATGTTAGGGGAGGAAGGGGAAAGGTGCAGTGCTTTAGCGTGCAGGCTGCAGATGTCTAACACCAGCTCTGCTTTGAGAAAGGACTGACACAGTTAGATTACTGCTTTAGCCGCGTTCCTTTCTTCCTGCTTTGGTATTTGCTGTATTGCCATGGTTTTTAAAAGAACAAACAGTAACAATATGGACAAAACAGTGGTCACTGAAAGCTTAGAGAATCGGCAGTGACAAGCTGGTTTGCAATGCAGTCCTTTGCTGATTGTTTTAAAGTGTGTCAGGTCGTGGATAAAACAGATGATTTATCACATCATGGTGCAAAGCAATATGCATGACATGTATTGTGAAAATACATAATACAGGGCCTCCTGCTTCCTGATTGTGTGTGTTAGCTCTGTGCACACAAGCATCTTGCAAACTCTACTACTGTGCATCTTGTTCAGATATGGAATAGCTCCAACAGACTCATTTCTGCTCTCATCTGAATGCCTTAAGCATTAACGTGTATCTCTGGTGTGTTCTCAAAGCCCTGTGGTTTATTTGCTTGAGTATTGCTATCACCAGAAAAATCACTGCCGCTTCAGCACTGGCCTACAGATCTCTTTTACTGTATGCTGCTTCCTACAGTCTTGTTATGTAAATGTTTGTGCCTGTCCGGGTTTGATCTCCCTGGTAGGATAGCGTGCATCTCCCAGAGGCAGAAATCAGATATTATTTTTAATTTCAGTGCCATACTCCTCCTAATACTTTTGAGCTTAAAAATGCAGTGCTGCCACTTTCCTTCACTCCCATCTTACTTGCCCATGGCAGCGAGACAGGAACCACGTCCAGACTGTTACTTTGAAAAGTAGATAGTAGATTTTTTAAAGGCTTTCTTTACTCATCTTCACAGCTTTTTCCCTGATCCTTCCTGCCACAAGCGGGGACGCACCACAGGAGTGTGCATGCACCTTTTGTATTGGCAAGAACCAGTTTGTGCTCAGAGCCAGAGTGAGCACAGCGTTCAAGGCTGGAGTTGATTTTTCCAGTTAACATAACCAGCTTCCTTTGAGGATAAAATTCACCCTGGGTGTATGTGGTGTAGGAATCCTCTTCCTCCTTAGGGTGTGCAGCTCAAGGGTCATACCTCTCAAACTGCCGGCCCTGGAACCGTTGCCTGTGGCACCAGAGCAGGGACATGTCATCAAGGACACCATTTGTGTTGGCTTCCACTGCAAGTCAATGCTCTGCTGCAGGACCAGAACTGAGGGGACTGCAAGGGAGATAATCCACCCTGGTGATCTCTCCTGAGCTGACAAAGTGCTAATACGGCCAGTACTGATAACTCTGTGAGCGTGAGTCAGAAAGCAAAAACCAAGAAGGGCCAAGGTATGGCACCGTCCCACAGACAACAGGGAGGACATTACCACTCTGAGGACAGCCAGGGTTCTCTATGGAGAGAGACACTGAGTGAAGGAGCATCATCTGCACTGGTACCAGCTCCAGGGCCAAAATCTGTCCTTATGGAGCCGTGGGATTCTTGCTGTGAACCATGAGTCAGATCAAGCACTCTTAGGGAAATGCGGTCAGCTGCAGAAACACAAAATTATTTTGTCAGGTACAGATCCTCACACTTTGCTGTTGAAGGGAAACCTGCTGTGGGCTTCAAAGGGAGCAGGAAAAGGCCTCTCCTGTCTATCTCTTGCTTTGGACAAGGATGATGAAAAAGACTCAAAGCAGCAGCAAAATTTACACATTTGGACAATATCAGCAGAATCTGCAGTTCTGTGCATTGGCTTCCGGGCAGGCCAGCAGGCAGCCAGCAGGGGTTTTCTGCATGCCAAACATTCCCAAATATTATGGGAAAATATTCCTGTTCTTTCTTTCCCAAAGCTGCTTGTTTTCCAAACAGTGATTGAGTGTTGGCAACGTGGTTGTGATTGCTTAGGAGTGCGCAGCCCCATTTGTGCTGCTGCTCTGCAAGGTGAAAGGCAAGCTATTTTAACTCCAGAGGATAAAAATGGCAGAGCTTCAGCTTACACCTTCTCTCAGTCCAGAACTTTGTTGCCAATGAGTGTTGAACAGACTGTGGGTGTATCTGCAACTATTGCTGTGTTTTTCCAAAAGGTTCTAGGTCAGGTTTTTTTCCCCGTAAAATCGACGGGGTTTTTATCTTTTCCAATTTGCTATGAAGTGCAGAGTTTGGGAAAGTTTTGAACACACCTGTGCTGCTCTCTTCTCATGTGCTGCTTATCTCATACTTGTCTTGTGCCTTTGCCCAAGCACTGAGCTCTTCTGACATTCTTGTCTCATCATGTCACAGGCAGTAGAGTCACAGCATCCACATTGTGCTTATCCTTGCCAATGCATGATAACAATAGTTGTGACTCCACACGATTTTAAGGTAGGGTGAAAAATATTACAGCAAAGACAGGTCATGTAACCTCCTATGGTGGCAATGCAAAGCCATGTTCTCTCTTGTCCAGTGACTGCAATTGCCTCTAGAATTTATCAAAACTTTGCCCCCCCCGTCATGTGTCTGATGCAAATTTGTTCACACAATTCCCCCATCACTGGAGGGGATGTAACGCTGTCTGTGGGCTGTCTGAACATTTTGTCTGCCCACAGCAACCTCCCTGCCTGTCCCTGAGGATCCCCATCACAGAGGGCAGGTTGGGGGCAGGTTGCAGAGTAGAGAAGGCGTTTTGGCAGCTAGCATCTCTCAATGCCCCCTTCTTGAGATGTATGTCTCACACATGCCTTTTTTAAAGACTCGTGCTAGGCCCATAAGAAATAGTATGGAGGCTGAGTAGTCATTTTATTGTGACATTCTGTCCTCACTGAAAAGCAAAGGTGATTGCTCCAGACAGGCTGCTGCAGGTACTTGAACTACCTCAAGTATTTGTGCAAGAATAAGACAGTATAATCAGAAAGTCTGTTTGTTGTACTGGTGAAAGAGACAAGATATGACTGTGCTTTGGACCCAGTATAATATCCACTTTCACAAGAAACAAAGCACTGTCCTTAAACACCAACAAATGGAAAGGCTCAGCTCATGCATTCATTTTTGAGGACTAGAGATAAAAATTTTGTTATAGATTGACCGGTTTAATGTTTAGAGGCAGACAGAACACAATAATATGGATTTAAGATACATGTGAACTTCTTTTAAAAAGGATTGGTTTGATTGGTTGGTTGGTTGGTTGGTTGGTTTGCTTCCCTGCTGTAGCGCTTTCACCCTCCTAGAGATTGTAATCCCACTTCTGAAATCTGCACTTTGGCTGCAGAATTAGAAGAAGGGAAAGATCGTTTGGATGGATGAATTTGTTATTTCAAGCTGGAGCAAAAGGCTCTGCTGATGTAAATTAAGCTGTGCCGACTTATACTAAAGAATATTTGGCCCAACAACTTAGTAAAACATCACAGATGGCATATTATCTGTGATTTGACAGTAGCTTGCAATTCCATTACGGTGCGAACCACAGTTCGTTAAATAAGACATAAAACCTACATTTTTCTCAAGTTCCAGAAAAATGAACAGATGAATTCAGAAAATAATGACTACAAAGCTGAAGTGGTTATGTTCAACATTAATAATAATAAAAAAGATTTGTACAGTCCCTGAAGCAGAGCTTCTGTATGTCTTTCTGCTACAGATTGATGGTGCAGATAAACCCTAATGTCACAGAGAGCAGGATTTCCTTGAGTGATACAAATGAGAAAGACATGTTATTAGAGCAGCATTGCATTCAGTCAGAAGGTCAAGTTCGGTGTAATGTTTTCCATTAAACAAGATCAGAAGTTGTATTGTCCCAAGCCTGTACATTTCAGAAACAATGTCAAATTTCATTGGCATGCCTTACCCTGTGTCTCCTTATAATGCACAGCCTGGCAACAGGCCAGATGCAGATCTTAGGAGTCTGAGGACTTTGTGGTAAAGCTTCTGAGATGGTGTCAAACCAGGCTCTGAGCCTAGTGGTAGGCTACCTATCTGGGTAGGTAGAACTGCCAGAGACTAACGTAACATTACTCCATGGAGGGACTTCTAAAGGCAGGGAAAATAATTGGGAAAATGAAGGAAAGGAGCTGAAGTGGTTGGTGAAACTCCGAGGCAATCACATCTCCCAGGAGGTCACAGCATGAGATAAGCAGTGGTGGCGGAAACCCAGCCTCTTCACCTGGAGGAGTAAGAGGCTACTGCAGTGGCTGACTACTGCTGTCTCTGTCCCAGGTCCCAGCAGTGGCTAAATGAACCATAATTATTATCAGGCATGCCACCACAAAGTTCCTCTTTCTCACCTGGATGTTAAAGAATACTTCACTCAACGAATCTCTGCAGAGAAATACAGACACAAGCTGAAACATATGTAGAGGAGGATGAATGCTTTCCATCTCAAATCAAAATGAGATGCAGGGAAACATATGCTGGAAAATCAAGGCTAGGTCAAATTTTTCCTCACCAAAGAAACAATATCAGTGATCAGAAGAAAAAAAAAAAAAAAAGTTATTTTGCTGAGAGCACCTCAGATGACACATCCTTCTGTTAACTGGAGCATGTTCAGCTTAAGTCCATTTAAGTCAACAATTTTTCTGTATTTACTGCTCTGTAATTAGGAGAGGGGAAATTTTCCATGTTCTTTTTATTCTTGTTTTCCTCTTCTTCTCTTTACTTCGCTATATACTCTTCATTGTTGCCTGGCCTTACTTGAATCCTTTGAGCCTCTTCAGGCCAGTATTAAGACAGTCCTCCAAGCATGAAGACTGAGATCTCTTTTCAAGTCTGTAGGCATCAGTGCTTGCTGAGTGAAGCATCCCCTCATCTTTTAGCTCAGATCTCCTGCAATCACAAAGTGTGACAGGCCTGAAACCATCCACCAAATAAACATTATAAAATTAGCCATAGGAGTGAATATGCACATATACCTTGTATGTGTGTGCACACTTTATATCAATGGTGAATTACCAGATTTGAAGCTGATTGTTTTGCTGTTGATTATTGAACCAGTTTCATTGCTTCTTATTGCTCTGAGGAAAGCACTGTATCACAAGCTAAAGCCATAGATGTTACTAATTTACTCTCAGGCATTTTTATATGCTACAGCTACACTATCAATTTGTTATTTCATTCTCCTGTTTTCTGCTTTTCAGTATTATTATTTTTATAAGAATGTCAAGAAATGTCTAAGGGAAATATTTCATTATTTTTCTTGATTATCAAACATTACCATCATCTTCCAGTGCTTATGCATAGTCATAGACCTTGTAGGTAAGAGAAAGGACTGTATTGACTGCAATGGGTCCTGCACTGGGTCAAGTCTGAAAGTCTGTCCCGTGGTAGATGGACTCTTTTTAGCGTTCAGTTTTCACCCAAACCTGAGTTTTAAAACAAAAAGACCTGGTGGATTAATTTTCATTCATCTTGAGAGTGAGGTGAAGAGAACAGCTGGTGGCACTTATGAGGAGCACAGTGGGTGTGTGAATGCACAGCATCCCATCCTCTGCTCCCCTTACAGACACACAGCTCTGACTTTTGCATGGAATTTGCTTTAATAATATCTTTAGAGGAGCCAGGTAGGAAGCCACAGGGGGAATCTTGCAACATTTTCTCAAGAATTGATGCTCCTGGTTTTCTCTTGTCTTGCCTGGGAACAATAGCTAGAAGCGCCTTCAAGAGGCAGCCTCCTCAAGCACTCTCATGACCCCGATGTTCTCTGATTTATGATTCATTATTTTCTTTCTGTAGTATTTTCATGAAGTTTTCATTTGATTTTGCTAATACAAAACACTTCTAGTGATCAAGTGCAGAAAATGTGCTTAAGAGTTAGAAGAGACAGCAAGAGTCAGGGCATCCAGGTTCTGCTTCCCAATCAATTGCTGACTCAACTTGGGGAAATCATGTGACTCCTCACACTTCATTTTCTTCCTTATAGCACAGCAGTACTTACTTCCAGACTGTTGTCATATGCTTAATGTATTCATGTCCATGAAGCCCTTGAAGATCGTGAAATGAAGGGCAGTATGTAAGTGCAACACATTATTGATACTCTTCCTTCTTGTTATTCATCATAACTGAGGATGGAAGGAAAGCCAGATAAGCTTCCCAAATGCTACAATGTTAGGATTAAATTGTGTTGCAAAAAATAGCCAAGAAATGTCTTTCCAAAACCATAATTTCAAGGTTAGCTATTTTCCTTTAATATGCAGAAAATATTTGATTTAGAAAATTAGGGCCTGACTCAGTCAGCCTCTTGCATTTAGGTAAATTCACTGTGACTGGGCAGTTAACTAGATGAGAAAGGGGTTGCAGAATCAGACCCTTAATATTTTCACTTGTAATTGCCTGCAGCAGGGTTTGTATTTCAATCAGTTACATTAATTTAAATATCCTGGGGTATATTATCTCTTTGAACCACACATACAATTAATGTTAATGAGACTTAAGAGCTCACATCACAAACCTACTACAGGCTTTTAACTTTCCTTCTGCTATTTCATTTCAGTACGATTTCTACCTGAAGAGCAGTACACTGTATGTTTAATCTAAGTAGGCTGTTTGTACAAAAACATCTTTTTTATTTTCAGATATTTTGCTGATTGCCAACAATTCCTGTCTTGGAAGTTTGATGAGGAGATGCTGCTAAAGTCATACATGTTTGACATTAAATAATATGATGGAGATATTGAGAAAGGAAATTATCCTGTTTAGATAAAATAATATCTTTGCTTTGAAAAGTTATCTGGATTCGACAGAAGCAGAATAAGAATTTTACTAAAGCTATTATACTTTGGAGGAAGAGATGAAAGGATTTCTGGTGCCTACTATATCTGTTCTCAGGCTGACCTGAGGCCTCTTAAACTATAAGTTTAGTGATTTGTCCTGGTTTTGGCGGGGATAGGGTTTTCTTTTCTTTCTAGTAGCCAGTACAGTGCTGTGTGTTTGGATTTAGTATGAGAATAATGTTGATAACACACTGGTGTTTTTAGTTGTTGCTGGGTAGTTGCAGTGCCTACAGTAAGTCAAGGACTTTTCAGCTTCTCACCCCCTGCCAGCTGCACTAGAAGCTGGGAGAGCACAGCCAGGACAGCTGACCCAGACTGGCCAAAGGGATATTCCATGCCATACAGCCTCATGCTCCTGATATAACTGGGGAAGCTAGCCAGGAGGAGGGATTGGTGCTCAGAAACNATCCCTTTGGTTAGCTGGGGTCAGCTGTCCCAGCTGTGTCCCTTCCCCGCTCCTTGTGCACCCCCATCCTACTTGCTGGTGGGGTGGGGTGAGAAGCAGAAAGGGCCTTGACCCTGTGTGAGCACTGCTCAGCAGTAAGAAAAACATCCCTGTGTTACCAACACTGTTTCAGCACAAATCCAAAACATAGTCCCATACCAGCTATGATGCAGAAAATTAACTCTATCCCAGAGTTATTAACTCTATAACCAGGACAGTGCTTTTTGTTTTGTTGCTCTTACATCCCCTAGGGTGTCCCCTGCTCTGCCTCAGATCAGCCTCTTTACCTGTCTTCTTGACTGTGGTATCTACAAAAAGCTCTGTCTTTCTTAGAGCTAAGTTGCTAAGACTTTGGCTCATCAGGCTGGTTCTTCTCCCTTGTAGTTTGCTGTCTGACAATATTCACCGGCTTCTTTTGTCTTACACTGTTGATTTTTTGATAACAAAGCTCTCTCTGTGCTGCTGTTTTTACAGCATGTAGCTGTAGGTTTTGGATCATCAGTTTGGTTTTGGTTCCCTAAGCAGGAACATTAGGCACAGGAACATTACCTACAGGCAAGAGAACTGCAGAAGAGCACCAAGGACGAACAGTTGCCACTACTAATATTTACTGAAGGAACAACATATGGTGAGACTACAGGAAAATCAGTACATAGTTACACTGTGAAATGCAGAGGAGAAAGGAACATGGAAATGGAGGAAAGAGGGAGAAAAGGGAAGAATAAGACAGAAGATGACTAACGAAGAGTCCCGAAGAAATGAAGAAATGTAACAGAGACAAGAGGGGAGCTGAAAATTAAGTAAGAACAACAGGGAACCTGGAGAGAAGACAACAGGAAAAACTCTAGTCTCTACAGTCTCTGAAAGCTCATTTCGGTGATGTACCTGAATGCCGACCACTATGTTACGAAGTTGAGCTAGGGGATAAGTTAGACTTCTTGCCACCTTTCTTCACTTCCTTGCAGAGACTCAAAAAGCTACTTCCACCCACCCACGAGCATTGCTCATATCAGCCCAGCCTGGATCTCAGAGATGACAGTATCCTTGTCCTGGAAGAATGCTGGTGCTCAAAGCCGGATACTTCCATGTACCCCTGGATGTCCATCCACATCCTCCATCTCCTTCTTGGCACAGCACAGTTAATTTTTCAGAGACTTTTTAGTTCAGATGTTCCCATTCTTTCTTCCTCCAATTTTTCTGTACAAACAACAGATTGCATTGCATCTGACATGTCGGTTTGATCTACAAAGGAAAAAACAAACCAATAATGCTGCTTTTTTGTTCCTTCTGTCAGGCCTCCTATGACTCTCTCTCGCCAGATGTTTCTTCTTGGACTTCCTCCTAAAGATTTCTGTTTCATTTTCTGTACAATTATTTAACTTGGCTTTCTATTGACTGACTGTGTTTTATCACTTCTACAGTGCTTTACAAACACCCTGCTAATTCTTCCATTCTCTTTTGAAGCAGAGAGATATTATTCCCATTTTACATACAGGGAAAATGAAGGAGACAGGTTGTGAAGTTCATAGAAAGCACTCTGCTGGCACCCAGACCACAAAACCACAGTATGGTCTCTTATTATTGCTGTAATCACCATTCTGTGTCAGCCTCTCATTCCCAAATTTCCCCATCTGGGTATCACGGACACAAAGACTTCAGTGCCTATATATTGTAGACATGAACAACTTCCTTTGAGCCTGGAGTGCAGTGACCTTCATAGGTCAGGAGGCACTCTGTGAACCTCCTATTGCCTGGCAATACAACTACAAAATCAGCTACAAGTACTGTGCCCTGGGGAATTGAATAAACACTATTGCTTCTCTCTTCCTTTTTGCTAGAGCAGTGCAGTCTTGGAGCCATAAAAGAATTGGGTTGGGGTTTTTTTCCATTTTTGCCTTCTTTGACCAAACAGAAGCAGAGGGAACTTTCAACAAATAGCATGGGAGAGCAAAAGCTACTACTTCAGCTTAAAATACTTGAATATAGAGCTAATTTCTGTAGAACATTATTTGAAACACTAATGCATATGGCAGTATGTGTTTGCTGATCGAATAATGTACCTTTTTTTTGCCAATTTGTGTTCCAAAATGTTGTTGTGGCTATTACAAAATTAGCTTGCTCCCATTCCTCTAAACCAAGCAAACATCTCCTATTTAAAAAACAAAAACAAAAAACAAACCAACAAATCTATTATATGTTGATTTCGATTCAAGCCTAAAACCTGTCACTTTTTACACATGTAGGGAATTCTCTTTACATAAGCTATTCCCTTTATACTTTATACATGAGTTTGCTTTTTTTGCCTGTTTAACTAAAAACTGAATTTTACAATCGGTATCAGAAATGGTCTCACATCTGGGAACAGAAACAATGTTATTGCTATAACTTCACTAGTTTGTAAAAACTGAGTAAAATGGCTAAGATTTAATTTACTTCTGTGTAGTGCCAAAAGTAAAGGGCTAAATAAGTTTGAGAAAAATCGGTCCTTGGACATTTCAGAAAAAGAAACCAAATTCTCTGATTGAATTACTTGGTCCTGTTGGTCCTTTACTAATAATGCATTCTGGATGGTCTTCTAATATGTGGAAAAGTATAGAATTCTTATTCCACTCTCAGTCATGTACATTTCATTCTTCTCTTTAAAATATGTATAGAAGAAAATATCTGCCCTATAGAAGTGTCTTTTTTTTAAGAGGAGGATGTTTTTCAAAGCATGTCTGTCCTGCAGGGTGGTGGAAAAGGCTACTTTGTCTCAAGAAACATTACAAACACTTTGGATGGCAGATGATTTGATCTGATGGTCAGTAATGAAGTGATATGCTATGGGCAAGCTTTATTTTGTCAGCAGTTGTTCATTTCACTTTAATCTACAGCATCTATTTTTGCATTGTGAGAAGAGAACAAGTTAGATTTATCATATGCCTGACAATATATGATGAATCAGTTCTGTAGTAAAATCACCATCATTACTGGTAGTCATTGAAAATTCCTTCTCAATAATGATGAAGAATGCATTTCATTCATCATTGTACATCTAAATACATACTGTTTATTGCCGATTTATCCAGTCTTTAATAACATTCGTATCAACAAAACACAGAAATTCTTTCCCTGTGCCTTCAAATATGAATCTAAAAAAAATACACATGCATAAAAGCAGTGTCAGATCAGACAACCAGAAACAAGTACCACATGTCTCTAACACAGCCCTACAAGGCATCGATGTACAGAGGAGCTCTGTGTGAGAGCTCACATTACTACTTTTGGTAGTAGAAGAGTGCTGACACAAAATCTCTGCGACTTTCAGTGGTTTACTAAGATTAGATAAATTGAAATAAGAAATTAATATATTTTGTAAATGAACCTCTCATTTCAAGGATTCAACAAAGTAGCAAAAGGACCTGAAATCCCACAATAGTCCTTGTCTTCTCAGCTGCAAATGCATCTAGTTTTCTATCTGTCTCAAAGCTATTACTGTACACATTGTTCCAGAGGCCCTTATAGGTTACACATTTCATGCTAATATTTTCTGTGGGAATAAGTTTCAATTACATTTGGCCCTGAGGATTTTTCTCTGTATATAATTCTTAGCATAGTGTTGGTCTGTGCTGCAAAAGTGACACTGTGATTGTCATCTTCCAATAATTACTCCAGCAAGACAGCTCTTGCAAATTCCCACCAATAATTTGAGTGTATAGCAATCTCTATACATTTACCTAATGAGTATTCAAATGAGTTCGGTCCTGTAAAGTCATTGCTCTGGGACCTACTTGTATTCATCACACTACTGAAGCTCCTATTTAGCCATATACTCAGAGTGCTCAAAGACAGAGTGATACTTGCATAGACTACTAATGTCTTGAAATTGGTACTACCAATGGCACAGACAAAGGCTGTTTGGATAGGTTATTCTTTAAATGCTTATGTTGTGGCTCAAAAATCTAAACCTTCATTCCCTCATAAAGATTATGATCTTCCACATTCTATTTCATTTAAATTTAGAGTAAAAATTCTCCCAATTACTTGTGAATGTGACTGATTGTACTTACTTCTTAAGGGCTGTACTGCTTAGCTGTTCAGTATTGATGAGTCAAAGCAAATTTTTGGCTGTTCGACTGGGCTGTGTAAGGTGGCTTTGCATGTGGGTCAGCTGCCTCCAGCTGGTAAGGTACCAGGATGGTCATGGTGCTTGGACAGGTGATGGCTTCATCAGCTTCATGTGACAGTGAGACACGTTACCCAGAAGATGATAGTGAAAGTGCATATCTTCCCAGACCCTCTTCCCTTCATCCTCTCCCAAGCACGTCTGAAAAAGGAACCATAGAAGTTCTTCCCATACTTTATTTCCTTCTGTATATTTCCCCAAAACCTGATAAACACATGGGGATCTGCAGTAGGACCATCCATAGATGAATAACTCACTGTCTGGGGCACTTATGTTGAAGTATCTCCAGAGACTAAATACACACTGGCCAAAGCATTAATTAAAGGCCAACATACCTAATAAATACCTAAGCTATTTTCTATTTCTGAGTCCCTGGAAGGTAGTTGGACTGAGGTTTTTCTGTATTTGTATAAAGTCCCTCTGTCTCACAATCAGTCTTCCTCTTCCCTGGGGCTTCTAGTTGTGATTTTATTTATTATTTATAAAGTGGCTGAAGTATCTGAAGCATTTCTCAAACAAAAAAGAGACATAGTTCCTCACATCAAGAATGCACAATCTAAATAACGAATCCTTGGGGCCAAATCCATTGCTGACACAGGGAGACACAGCTCCACTGTGTTCAGCTGAGTTGTGGTTGCATATTGTAGCAACAAATGCTTAATCTTGTGTTTGCAAAATCAGATGTTGCTACTGAAATAGTTTTGATGGAGTGAATTTGATTAAGCGATTTTACAGCAGGAGGAAAACATTGCTTTGCTGTGTAAGTGTCCTTGTCTATTTGAATGGGGTTCAATAACTAACATATGAAACAACAATTTTAAAAGCCAAACAAATAGATACTTGTTTCATCAGGGGCATATAACTTAAAAAGCAAATTATTTACATTGTATTATATATTCTTTAAGTTGAAAAGCAAGGGCTACGGATGCAAAAGATAAAAGAAAGTGAGGTTAAAACAGCATAGTCTACATCTCCAAGTGCGTATGTGAACCAGAGCATACTTTGTGATGAATTAGACCTTTCGTTTCTCTTGAACAGCTCCAACCATCTTAAACAGTCTTTCAGCATGTCCTTCTGCCATTAACCTGACAGAGGCAAAATGGCTTTCTGTTCCTTGTGTCCCATCTATTATTGTCACACCTTTAGTATTGCAAGTATAAGCACTAAACTTTGAAATGTGTTGACAGTTGTGGGAATGAATCTTTTCTCAGTATGCACACCATAGACAAATAATAGATTTTAGATATTTCTTACTTGCAGTGAAAATACATAACCATAACTTTCAGGACAGCTGTCTCTATGAGAGAAATGGTAGAGTGAAGACCACATATTTTTCAGATCAAATCATCACTCTTTGACAGTTTTGGACAGTTATGGTCCTTGGTTTGTTTAGTGAGTATTGTCTTTTTCTTGATTGTAGAATTTATTTTCTTTGTTTCTCTTTATCAGATTTTGTACTAAATTTGTAAGCAGTGGTGTAAAAGGACATCTGAGCCCAATTGTATATACAAGCATTAAATTTGTCTTCATAGTTCAGGACTCAGAGGTAAAAGCCCCCATCATTTGGACACAGATCATCAGGGCAGAAACTATGTGGGTTTGATTCCACTGTAATTCTATGAGAGTTATTCTAAATGCATTAAAAATGAAAAAGTGAGATTTATGTAAGTCTCCTTTCCTTTGTTGAGAGCAACAGCTAGCTGCTTCCCATGGAAGTGACTCGCTGTGGCAGCATCTCCTGCCAATGCAACCATATCCTCAGTGGGGTCTTCTGCAGGGTGGGCTGTGTTAGGGCCTTCTTACCCTCCGCAGAGAAGAAAAAGGGAAAATATGGGAATTGCCCTGTAAAACATCATCCATAGTATCTTCCATGATCTCCTAAATTACTTCACCTTGAGGCACTTGGTAGTACTGAACAGAGATGAGCACCCTTCTTGCTGCCAGGGCCCTGACTGCATACCTCCAGCAGCGGATTTGGCTGCGGGGCTCAGGGCAGGGGCCACTGTGTATTTTTGGCCATTTTTCAGACTGACAGTAATCTCAGCATGTGGATACCGGGTCTCTTCTTCAACAGCCGTACATGAAGTCAAGAGTGACAAGCATAATTCCCAAGTTATTGCCAATTCTTCTGTCATTCCCGCCCCACTATTTTTATTAATTTCTTTACTGGGCATTGCAGTAGGACATTAACTATGTAATGCTGCAAAACACACTAAATGAAATTAAAAACACCATTAACAAAGATTTTTGTGAATCTTTTTCAATTACAAAGAGTGTAAATTTGTTGTCACGAGATATACCATGCATATTTACATTCTGTCAGCTGTTTTTATTGGAGGCTTAAACAGACCACGTAACTTCTGCCCTCTCTCCCAGGCTGGGCTGGGCTGCAGGGTGTGCCTTCCCCCAGGCCTGAGCACTGGAGAGGTACTCTACNCTCCTAGTTTATCCATCAACTGTAGGGAGATGCCAGTGTCCCACATGGATGTTATTCAGCAAGAGTGAGATCAGCAAAACCTGTCTCTGAATGAATATAGCCCTGTTAAGTGGAGTATACTCACCAACAACTTTTCTGCACCTCTGGGGAGGAAGTCCTCCTTGGTGTAACTCCATCCATTTCGATCGGTTCTGCACTCCCTCACGCCAAGCCTGAACTTGGCCTGTGGTCAGGTTAGTGCTTTATCACAAAGCCATGAACAGATTTCTGCATCTGCAACTGTGTGCAGGCCGTCCCATGGGTTGGTGAAATCATCACATTCCAGACAAGCTTTTAGATCATTTCTCTTCAAGGGTTTAACATATTTGGCATGTCAGCTGTGATTTTTTTTTTTATTATTAATGATGAATTTACAGATTAATCACTGCCATCATTTGGCCAGAATGATGTAATTTAGACCAGAATCTGATCTTTTGCCCCACAAAGTCTCTGGAGTAATTCTAAATGAGCTTGAAGAGGCTTGGAATTGAGCAAAAGCATGTGTATGTAAGCATATTTATAAATATTCTGATCAACAAGTGTTTAAATCAAATTCAAATTCAGTTATCTTCCTTGTATTCTTAATGTGGCTGGTAGATGCATTATGTTACTAGAATTTCATTTCAGGTTTTGCTTTGATCTATACATTCTTTTTCCTGCAAATTAGATCAAAGCCTACATGATCAGAAACAAATCTGAAAAAAATAGAAGTGGACCATTTCTGTTAAGATTTTTCCCATTATTATTTCTACAGTCAATTTATTTGAAGGGCTAGGGAGAGGTATGCATGCATAAACAACATATAGGTCCCACTTACTCATAACTAATTGTCGGTAGAATCTGCTCAATAAGTTCAGGAAAATAGCAACACGCAAGGCCTCCTCTTATTTTATGGGTAACATGTTGTACTTTCTGTTAAATCCAAAAGAAAACAAATACCATTTTCCTGTAGAAATCTTGATGGACTGGAAAAACAATGGAGGGATGAACGGAAAAGCAAACAAATTCCACCAAGTGGATGTTGATTTTACCTCTCTCTGAACTGTGTCCAGGAATTAAATAACTGAACCATGATGTTATAGCAAGTAGCTGGAACTTCTTAGACCTAGATATAATTAAGTTTGTTTCCATGCGTTTTCTAGCCTACAGACACAAATAAAAATTGGTAGATGTAATTGTTTGCAGAAATAGGTTTGGGGTTTCTTTCTAGCAACATGTACAATCCATGGTCTGTAGACCCTGGAGACCTGTGGGCTATTTCTATGGGTTCTGAGAAAAGGAGTTAAGGATGACAGTTCTCCAGTCAATAGGTTTATATTGTCTCAACACCCTCCGGGAAATTTTTAGGGATCCTGAAACAGCACCAGGTGGAACCATAATTCTCCATTCTACACTACTTCAGAACGAAGGTATGTCATGTCAGAAGAGCCACTAGAAATAAATAGTGAAATCATTCAAAGGTTGAGTTTTGAGTACTGGAGGTTCCTTTTTTCAGAGACAACACTCAGATCAACACAGTCAGCCCTAGGCCAGGTTTGTACAGAGGTACAAAACAGCAAAGTCCCCAGGTAACCCCCTCCTTGCAGGCAGCGGGATGCATGCTCCCCCTGCACGTACTGCTGGGTACTCTGCCAGCAGCTCCGGGGCTTTCACAGGTCCCCAGTTCCTTTCTCAGGGCCCCACGTCCCTTTCGCAGCCAGCTCTGCTGGAGGTCCCTCCTGAGCCGGGCTGCCTCCGACCTCCCGCATCCTTCCCTCGCCAGCAGCATGCTGGAGAGCAGAAGACTTCAGCCTGTTAGATGTTGAATGGGGAGTTAAGACGCTAAGACAACAGTAAGTTAATCAGGATTCAGTTCTCTGTCTGTTTATAGGTGTGGCACAGGGATGTCAGCTGTTGAAGAGAAGCCCCCTCATACTGACCATGTCTGCAGCATATGATTTTTGTATTTCACTTCAGCTTGGAGATGTGTGGCCTGGCCAAATGTCAGAGCAGAGAGTGTGTAAACAAATGTACAGATGATTTTTTTCCTCTTGCGCAGCAGAGCTGTAACAGCTGTGATTGTGTTTGTTCAGCATGTGTATGACTGTATTGCAGTGAGTAGAAAGTTGGGGGGGTTGGTTCTTTTTTTTGTTTTTCTTTCCATTTTTTTTTCTTTCCATTTTTTTTTTTCTTTTAATACAGAGGAAAGAGGCTTTTGTGTCCCCTAGTAACACAAGAGCCCTTCTACATACTTGTTGATCATGCAACACTGCTAGAGATTTTTAAGCTTCGCACATCATCAGATTTCTAAGAATAGAGCATTATTATATCTTACACACTTTTCCAAAAAAAAAGGGTTTTCCCAGTGTCAGGGGATGGGATCAATTGCTGGAAAATGAGATGCTTTTAGAGTCATCATTTTTACTATGGAAAGAGAACATGCTGTTGTGCACAAAAAGATCCATGTAATGCTTACATACTGGTGCTATAACTTTATGGATTCTATTTTTCAATTATTTGCTTGTTATAGTCTGTTACCATTTTTTAATGTTGAAAGGGAAAGAGAAATCCATGCCACTCACATTCTGACACAAAGAAATATTAAGCTACATGCTCATTCCCAAAAGTTTCACTTTTTATGTTGTTCACTTCTAGGGTATTGGTACTACTACACTAAACAGAGGCTGAGAAATCATGCATTACCCTCGAAAACTAACAGAACTGCCAATTAAATTAGCCCTTTCACGGTAAACCTCAGTTTTTGCAAAGGACAGTGCTGTGGAACTTAATACTTCAGCTCAGACCACTGAGCTGTGTGGAAAGCCATCCCTGTGAAAGCAGGGTAAAACTGAATTGTTTCAGGGGTGCATTTCCTCCCTTCTCACCACCTCTGTATCTTCTCTAGGGAAGAACAAGGATTTTGTGTGCTGACCTCCTTCGGGGGACACTGCAGCTGGCACTAATCTTCTCTCTGAGTATGTTTTTTACCCACTGCCCATAGAGGAAAGATTGTCAAGTGTGTACATTTTCATTTTCAAAATTATGACCGAGACTGAAATCCAGTTGTCTTGTGTTACTGATATTTTTTCAGTCTATGTTTACTTAATTGGTAATCACTTATTAATCTGAGTGCATGTTCAGATCAGATTTTTGATCCTAGCTAAGAATTAAGTTCAGGATGAGCTAGGCAGGCAAGAATAATCAGTATGTGTTCCTAGAGTGATTCTTTGAAATGAAAGTTCTGTTGTTCTGGTAACTTTAATGTATTTTTTAAAATTACATTCACCGTGAATCTCTAATTATGTGTTTGGAGCATTTTTCCAATGTATTTTTCTTCAAAACAATTATGAAAAAAATCATTATGAAATGTTATTTGAAAGTAAATTTTGTCAGCATTTAAAATAATATCACATTATGCATATTATTGGCTACACGATAAGTGAATGACATAGAAGCAGTAGCATCAGCTTCCTGTATTCATTCCAGCACCTGGAAGCATTGAGTGTTTTTCTCCTCTGCTTTTTATGTAGCATGAGTACCTCTGAAGAATGAATGTTCATAACCTAACTTAATCTAATGGGAGGTAGCTTAATCAAACAGATCTTTTAAGAAATATTGAATTCACACAAATATATGTGAGACCAATAACTATTTCATATGTGTATCACAAACACAGGAATATTTCTGACATGACATAAGTTCTGCTGCATCACATTACAGAGATCACTTTATTAACTCCTATTATTAAAAATGGTAAATTTATTATTTGGGGGGGGGAGGGGATCACTGAAATTTTCTTTAAAGACTGAAAGCCAACAAGTATTTGAAGTAGAGGAGGGAAAATTCAGTTTTCTTTTTATATGTGCAGTGAAAAATTGCAATATTTTGAAGGAAGCTGATCAAAAAATCAATAAAACATTTGACTAGAAAGTAGTGATGGTTTTACTTAAAGGATAGTTACACTAATTGAGTTTTGAATGTGAATTACAAGGGGAAAGTCACAATATGTTGTGATATTCCAGAAAATCTGGTTAACAGAATGTCCTGGTTTCAGCTGAGACAGAAAACCATGCACACCAGACAAAGACATTCATCAGTAATGAGGCTCCCTCATTCCCATCCATAAGC
>VXBL01009874.1:1298-11511 GCA_013400195.1 Aramus guarauna
TGGCATTGGCTCTGTCATACATAGGGGAAGCTTCTAGCAGCTTCTCACAGAAGCCACCCCTGTAGCCACCCCCCCCCGGTACCAAAACCTTGCCACACAAACTCAATACACCTAGTAATCCAAATGAGGACAGAATGAGGAGATGCAAATACAATACTATGTTCTACATGGAGCAGCTAAACACTTACCTGTTTGGTCACCTCTCATTATGCAGAGTGATGACAAATCTAGATTAATGACAATGTCAGCAGGAGTTCAGAATGCCAGTGCTAAATAGCTGATGTACCCTCAGTCTGGAGAGGAGTGCTGTTGTGCCTGGGGTTTTCTTGTGCATCAGGCAATAAGCATCTGACACTTACCTGTGAGTTTGGCTTTCAAAATTACTATTATTCACTGATATAAAATATCCATTCTGCAGAGCCATACATGGTAGCTTTGGACATGATAGAAGCCACCCCTGCAGCCACCCAACTACCAAAACCTTGCCATGCAAACCCAATACACTCTACCCCTCACCTCTGTGAATCACCTATTTAAGAATTATCATTAAAATACACATTCACCACAGAAACTTCACAAACACCAAATCATATCAACAGGAAAAGTCTCGTCTCTTCTCAGAGAAGTCTGCTGCTTCCGAGGGGCCTGCGTTACGGACATCGCTAGGAAACTACCCAGCCTGGTATGGCTCTCTGACTATTACCCACTACTGCTCCTCCATGTGAGTGGGGTGTTGGGGCTTTAGCCATTTTGCAGGACTANACTGGGACAGCAAGGGAGAGGGAAACAATCAACAACAGTACTGATAACAGATATACACAATGGGTGATAACAGAAAACAGTTTGCCAATCCAAACGACCAATCAGACCCTTAGCCCCTCCATAACCACACCCACCCACTCCCCGACTAGTCCCCTTTTATGGTGAGCATGGCATCACATGGTATGGAATACCCCCCAGCCAGCCTAGCTCACCTGGCCTGGCTCCTTGTGAAATTAACCCTATCCTAGCCAGAGCCAGGACAACCCCTCATCCCTTCACCACTCTTATTTTGCTCTCTAGCTATGTTCAGTATATGTTTTACCTGTTATCTCTTCCAATTACTATCCTTATAGTATAGAAGGAAAGCAAAAGACCAAAGCACATATAATGTTCATGATATTCAAGGACAATACAGAGGGACACTTCAGCCTTTGAATTCTGCAGCTTGGATAAAGTGCACACACACAATGTTAACTTCCTGACTTCGAAGTCATGAAATGATGGAGGAAGGAGCAGGCTCTCTTGTTTCAAAGGCAATGTAAATTCAATAGGTGAAGACAGAATCTAAGTACCAGTGGGGAACAGTCTTTGACAGGTGAAGAACCCCAGCTGCCTTCTTAAGAAAGGTGGCTAGGTTGGAGCTGAGGATGATCCTTAAACTGAAAAGCTTGTTTCTTTCACATCTGGCAAGTACCCTAGGTTAATAGGAAAAGAACCTGGACGATTTGACCATAAAGAAATGCTAAGTTTAGTTCTTACTGCTATTGTTTAGGATATCCATGACCAGAGACCAGAGTACACTGCTTGTCCCAACAACCATTTAACAGATATGCTAGCCAGAGGCAACTGAGGTTCAAGGTGACAAATTCAGAATGAGAAAGTTCAAGAATAAGAAAAAGAGTCCTGGAAATCAAGAGCTGCAAATGATCAGAAGATCCACACTGATACATGGAATAAGCGTCCTCAGCCACAGAGATCTATGTCACTCTTTGGATAGTCTAGTTGAGTTCAGATTAACACACTGTGGCCACTTGCTACCGGCAGAAAGCATCTCAGACCACTCATGGGGCAGTAGGAGTCAAATGAATCGAACAAAATGGAGGGAAGTTAACTGTTTATCAGCTCAACAGAAGTGTTGATGGATATTATTTGTTTAATGTAAATAGGTAAGTTTTAATTACAACAAATTACTTAGGATTATAATATGGTATGGTTTGTGCTGTTTATTTAGCTTTACTTAGCATGAGCAGCTAGATTTGCTGAAGACTTTAGGCCATGATAGAGTTATTTTTCTTAGAAATTTTCCTAGCAGCTGGTACAGCAACATGTTTAGTCTTTTAGTATGGGAAAGTGTTTTGATATCACACTGATGCTTTGGTAGTGTTTTTCCCAAGTCTGGGACTCTTCAGTTCTCCATGTTCTGTCAGCGAGTGCAGGTGCACAAGGAGTATAAACCAGAAGATAAGGAGGCTCCAAGCTTCGGATGAAACTGCAAATCAACAAGATAAGAGCCTACCTGCCTGGACACAGAAAAAGAATCCAATTAGATGTTAGAAGACCCCAAACCAAAAATCATCATTGGACTAAAAGACGCGTGGACAATGTGTGAAGGGCACGTGAGAGGCGAGTGTGTAGATCACAAGGGTATAATTGCCCAGGAATTTCTTTGTTCAGGGTGCCTCTCTTTGGAGGCACCCAGCCCAGGCTGTTCTTGCTGCTGTACCTTTCAATTAAAGTAATTATTTTATAAAATCTGACACCTGATATTCTGCTGTGGGAAACCTAGAGTCGAACCCAAACACAGAGGAAGCACACCCAAGAATATGTGTGTACGTGCGCAGTACCATGAATGGTGTGTGAATGATCCAGCAGCAGCTCCTCCTTTAACAGAAGCTTGGCATTGTGTGTTACAAACATAAATAGCCTTACCTAGAGTAGCCAGAGATATTCTCATGCAAGGGGAAGGAAAGCAATCAAGTTACTGTAACATTTTACTTCATGAGAGGATCTAATTTTGTGGAAAGCAGACTGTCAGAAGGAGAATCCAGAAAGGTATTCAATGAACACACACTGCACATAAACACACACTGTGTCATTAAAGGCAGGTTCTTGCTTCCTATCTTCGTTTCTATTAGGTCACGGACTTTCTGAGAGAGCCCACCTCTGAAGATTCCGGCTTATAAAAAACTGTCGTGGTTTAGCCCCAGACAGCAGTTAATCACCATGCGGCCGCTTGCTCACTCCTCCCCCTGCAAGGGGATGGGGAGGACAATGGAAAAAAACCTCATAGCCTGAGATAAAAAGAGATTAATAAGATAAAAAAGGAAGATTATTATTATTATTAATAATAATAATACAAGAAAAACAATAATACCAGTGATGCACAAGTGCAATTGCTCACCACATGCAAAAAGAAAAATAAAACAATCCAATGCCCACTCTGTTAGAGAGCAGTGATTCCGCGTCCCGGCTAGCTTCCCCAGTTATATATGGAGCATGACATTATATGGTAGGGAATATCCCTTTGGCTCTCGAAGCTCACTCAGGGATAGGGAACATGTGGTTATCTCTCGTTCTGTCTCTTCCTCCTGTTCTTGTGATGGCCCTGTTTAGTCATCCTTTACTAAATAATTTGACGTCCCTGTCCATTTCTTCTTCTGTATAGGGGCAACTGATACTGTTATGGGTTGGTTCTCTCATTCAGCTGCAGTGCCTGTCGCAGGGCTTTGTATAGCTGCAGTGCTTGTTTTGGGGGTTGGAGTAGGCACAGATCCTGTCACGGGGCTTGGAGTAGCCACAGTGCCTGTCACAGGTGCTGGACTAGCTGCAGGTCCTGTCGCGGGGGGTTGGAGTAGCCATAGTGCCTGTCACAGAGGTTATCTCCAGATGGTATTCTTAAATACTTGTTTACCCCTAAACAAGACCTGAACCACATTCAGGAGACCTAGCAATAGAAGCATGCTGATCCGAACATCCCAAGGATATTCAATGTTCTCAAGAGCTATTGTAATTAGCCTGGATAAGAAAGGGAAGGTGAAGGAAGGTGTCTCCTCCACACATTGGCCCTCTGAGAAGAAAAAGTAAAAAGTATAATTATTAATAGCTTCTGACAGATGGCTCCTGAAGTACAGAGATGAGTCTGTTCCCATCGCTCCGCTGCTTCCAAATACAGATTCAGCCACCGAGTACAAATACCAAACTGTTCTGACTATTAATGATTTTATCATACCATAAGCCAGTAGTACACCGAACAGCAGAGTGATAACCTTAATCCAACACCCAGAGTTGACAAACACTGATAACCAGTATATCCGACAAGGTGTTACATGACACAACTCTGAGAACAACTCTGTGAACAAATAAAACCTTGTGGCTAGTGGACCAGTGACGATTAAACTAATATAATGAATGCTTATAACAACTTTGTTTTAACACACTCTGGTCAGATCTGTCATTATCTCAACCCTTTGTGCCCCACATTGGGCACCAAAAAAGGACTGTCATGGCTTAGCCCCAGCCGGCAGTTAAGCACCACACAGTTCTCACTCACTCCTCCCCCCACAAGGAGATGGGGAGGAGAATGGAAAAATCCAACTCATGAGTTGAGATAAAGATAGTTTAATAGGATAACAAAGAAAGGGAAAAACAACAATAATAATAATGATAATACAAGTGATGCACAAATGCAATTGCTCACCACATGTGAAAGGAAAATAAATAAATCAATTCCATGCCCAGTCTGTTTCCGAGCAGTGAATCTGCCTCCCGGCTAGCCTCCCCAGTTATATATGGTGTCCTAGCTCTGGCTAGGATAGAGTTAATTTCAGCAGGAGCCAGGCCAGGTGAGCCAGGCTGGCCGGGGCTATTCCATACCATGTGACGCCATGCTCACCATAAAAGGGGGCTAGTCGGGGAGGGGTGGGTTTGGCGGTTTTGGCAAGGCTCTGGGAAGTGCTGAGGGTGCGTGGGTCCTTCGATCGGTAAATTGCTTTCCATTATCACCTATTGTGTATCTCTGTTATCAGTACTGTTGTTGTTGTTTGTTTCCCTCTCCCTTGCTGTCCCAGTAAACTGTCCTTACTGCAACCCACGAGGCTTTTGCCTTTGTTTGTCCGGTCTCCTCCCCACCCCGCCGGGGGAGGGGTGAGCGAGTGGCTGCGTGGTGCTCAGCTGAGCCTAAACCACGTCAATGGAGCATGACATTCTATGGTAGGCAATATCCCTTTAGCCAGTCTGGGTCAGCTCTACCGGCTATGCTCTCCCAGCTTCTTGTGCACCTGCCAGGGCTTTAGAAGCTGAAAAGTCCTTGACTTAGTGTAGACACAACCACTACCTATCATAATTAAAAACATCAGTGTGTTATAAATATTATTCTCATACTAAATCCAAAATACAGCACTATACTAGGAAGAAAAATTAACTCTATCTCAGCTGAAACCAGGACAAGAACATACAGCAGCTTCCCTCCCCACCTATAACACCTTCATGAAACAGAGGAAGAGACTACTTTCTCAAACCTAGTTTGTCCTAGCTGAGAATTTAAAGAGGAAAAGGGAAACACACATGGACCATTAAATAGCAATATGAACAGGTTCATGAGTTTTGAAGACTGTTTTCTATATTCTCTTCAATAATTAATCACCTTTAATAAATATATCTGTGAAGACAACTCTCATGGAATTAAAGGAAGTTCTTATGTGCTTCTGCATTCCATTACAATTTGCAATGCATGCATAACTTGTTTATGCTTTACTTTGCTCACTGCATACCTTTATGATACCAGCATCTTTTATTTTTATAATCCATAAAAGAGCACAGGTCTTTTTATAGATCAAACAGAAACATGTTATTAGAATGACTATTGTCCACATTATATATGACTAAGAAAAGGCATCAGAGAATTTAAATGGACAAGGAAAGAAAAACTAAGAAGTGCTGTCATCTAAATGATACTTCTTTTAAACATAGGTATCTGCTTTCAATTCAGTAAAAAATTATTTTAGCTGAAAATTAAGAAACTCTGATATAGTTGAAGCTTTTTCTAATCTAAAAGGCTTTTCAGTTCCCTAACATTTTCTCAAATTTACTTTTTGGTCTGCAAGTTCCTCATTTAGACTGGAATTTCTGGAGAAAGTGTGGTCTATAAAAAACCTCTCATCTCACAACTAGATCACATAGCCAAATCTTCAGTTTCCCTTCTAGTAATCATTTTCTCAAAAAGCCCATTCCAGGTAATTCTTCCTAAAAAAACCCTATATTCTCTTTGAGAGGAAACCAAGTCTCATGGTAAAATTGGCTAAGACAAAATTATTTTTTGTGTTTGTGAAAATGAGACTAACTTTTGAATACTTTCATGTTTTGCAAGCTTTACTTTAGATAATACTTTGAAACTAAGAAAATTGACAGCTTTCAGAAAAAGTGGTTGTCGGAAAGCACACAAGAAGAGGAAGAAACAGCAGAAGCCATTAACTTCAACACATCATGTAAACATCTATTTCCATCAGCTATTGCTTCAGAGTAACTGAACATGGAAGAACACATTTCTACACTGTATGAATATATTTCCAAAAGAAAATCAATTCTTCAGAGGAAACAAACTGAAAGGAGGTCCCTAGTCTAGCCTGTGAGTAAGTGAGAATGAATCAGAGAGGCAAGACTCTTCTACTTGGAGCACAGAAACATTCTTCTTTGGAAAAGTTCACAGATTGTTGTTATGTTGAATTTTGAAGAGAGTAAAGTAAGCTTACTGTAATAAGACATGAGAAACAGGCCTGCAACTATAGGATTTTCTAAAGTTTTATATAGTGTACATCTAAATAAATAGCCCTCAAGGGTCTTGAATACTTCCCAGGTTCTTTCTGAAGTCATCTGGGACAAGAATGGACAAGACTGACAGAAATGGACTTAGTCCAGGTCACATCATAGCTTAGGCAGAGATCTGTCATGTCTCTCCAGCTCCCTTCATTATCCTTCTCCTAGATGGACTTGTAAGAGGCAGAAAAGGAGGAAAAACCAACATGTAACAACAGTAGATCAGTTAATTATAAGAAAAAAAAAAAAAAATAAAAAGTAAGTTGAGGAAGCACTACAGATGGCAGAGGCAATAGACAAAAAGGAAAACAGCTTCATACATAAAGGAGTGTTTCAGGGGGCCAAACAAGCAATTCCAACCACAGCCTGGTGGATATATTAGCAAGAATCCATGCATTTCAGCTTCATCATACATTCAGGGACTTCTCAAAGTTAATCTTACATGTTTTAATTTAACTATACTCTCAGTTGGTAACACGAACCCAGCGCTATTTCCCAAAATATGTTATAATTCCATATGTACAGCCTCAAATATATCAACTGAAAGCACTCAGCTGTAAAATGGACCTTACTGGTTTTATCCTAACAAATACCATCATGGACTTTTAATATTAATACATGCAAGCTAACTTAGATTGGATGGTCTAAAGTCCTTAACGTATCTGGAGTCTTGGACTAGCAAATACAAACTACAGGGGTTTTGATTATCTGAATCAAGATATAGGAGAATGACATACACAGGTCAATAAAGATACGGACTGTAAAGGTGATAACAAGGTAAAAAAGCAAACAAGATGTTAGGACATACAGAAAGATGACTAAACAAGAATGTCATTGCATTGCCAAGTGCAGTGGTGAATGTTCTTTCCAGAACTATGGAGAATGCTGAAAAATTAAGAAGTATTCAGAAGAGAAAAATTATAGAAGATTAAGGTTATGGCAAGAGTAAGAGGAATGACTGAGTTTATTCAACTGTTGTTTTTTTTCCGCAGACACACATAAGTATATATATAAAGGAGCATTAAAACCACTAATTTGAAGTATTTTATATTGGCAATTGACAGGATTAAGGCTAAATTGTGCACCCTGAGTTATGCCTTCCCTATTTATCCATGTGTATGTCATACAACCTTTACATTTCAACTTCCTTGACTGAGCTCCAGGCTAACAAAAGTTCACCTTCAAAAGAAGGTTTTATTAAAAAAAAATAATTAAAAAACCCCACATATTCTACTAGTTACTTGAAAACTTTGTTTAAGCAAGTGACCTTGAGTGTTAAAGGAAGCGGGCTTGAGTGTTTCAGGACATTATAGATTCCTTTCGTGGATGAAAAGGATTGGATGGATTTTTAAATCTTCAGTTTAAAAAACTGAATATACAGTAGACAAAGTGTTAAGCACATCCATCAACAATTCATCAAAATATGGTTGACAATTTTTATATACAGATATACTGAAAAAAAAAAAGAAAATAATAAGGACACTTAAGTATTATACAAGAAGAAATCTGAATAGACACATATAAATACCCAAGAATAGTGGTACTGTAATAACTGCAAATAAAGCCCTACAAGATCCAGTATAAAGTCAGCAAAGATCATGAAAGCTTACAGAAAACTGTTTTTCAAGGCACTACTGAAAAAGAGTACCAGATTTCAACATATTTACAGATTTAGGTAAACATGGACTTGCAAAATTTACAGTCTCATGATCAAGTTTTTCTATCTTTTAAGACCTTCATATGCCTCTTTCCTTGCCCTCCACAGCCTGCATAACATTACTTCAAAGTCCTTTCCTTCTTTCTTTCTGTCCCCTTCCCTATCTCCAACATTGTGTAAGAAAAAAAAAAATTTAAAAAATCATATATCTCCAGTTTTCACCCACCTTTACTCTTATCCTCAGAGACAAACAATTTAGTATTTTCTACATGTTTAAAATCCTTTCAGAGTTTCATCAAGATGCTTTTCTGAATGTAGACTCTGATTCTGCATCTTTCCTTACTATTTTCCCCCATTTTATTTATTTTATTCATATATTTATTTATTTATACAGTTGCTTCCAATTGTAATAACTGAGACTTGGAGAAAAAAGAGACAGACAAAAGTGACATAGAGTGATTATCTCCCAAATTCTGTTACTTGAATGGGTTCAAGGCTTACTGAGCTGATGGCTAATCTGAATCTTTGTTAATAGCCACTGATGGGTCTGTCTCTTTCTAGAATGCATATATACTTAGTGTCCATTATTAAACTGTGGAAATTATTGCCACAGAGCATGTAAAGTACATTTAATAAGAGTTTAATTGGTTTTCCTTTACTTGCAGGCTGTTTTAAAGCACAAGTTTATTGAGAGGCTCCTATTTTTATTTTTTTTTTTTAGTATGAGAAAGACCAAAAGAAATCATTCGATATTTTCTTCACCTTACCATTCATAATTTACAGATCTCTTTCTTATCTTACATGAATTGCATGCTTTCCAAACTAAGGCAATCTGATTCATTTACTCTGTCCTTGCACTGAGGCTGTTAGCAGGGAAATATCCTTATCATCCTCACTGCCGTTCTGTAACTATTCTGATTCTACAGTATGTTTTTGAGAGGGAGAAACTAAATCTGCAGTGTTCAAGATGCAAGTATACCATGGATATATACAAAGGTATGATATTGTTTTCTATTTTGTGGGAGGTTGGGGTTTTTGGGGGGTGTTTGGATGGGTTGCTTTTTTGTGTTTGGTTGGGGTCTTTTTAAATAATTGAAAACCTTTCCTCTAAAAATACTGAAAGGCAAGCTATTTTCAGAGAACTTCCCAAGATAATTCTCATACCTTTTTCCTCAGGAGCAATAGCTGATTAAGTGCATACAAATGTGCATGTATAATTTTGGAAGTTGTCATCACCTTTCTGCACATGCATTACATTTATTGACAATTTCACCTGCCATTTTGTTTTGTTATCCAGCCCTGCCTTTTGTAAGGAAACTTTAAAAACCCCAACATTTGGCATTCAAACATAATGAGATTTTTCTACAAATTTTGTGAGTCAGTTTTACAGTTGAACATCCAGAGCAGTTTTGTACTCAGTTTTTGTACCTTTCAGATAAGGCAGATCTAAGTGATCAGATACATGCCACAGTTTTATAGTCAGCCATCTCATACCAAGAGTTCAGGTTCCTCACTCAGACTACCAGCCTGCCTTACATCAGATAGCCTGGTTAGAGCACTATTTTTTCAGAAAGCCCATAAAATCTTAATTTTAAGTGAGCAAAACATTTTGGCATGAGTTCACATAAAGAAAAACTATATAATAAATCTTCAGGATTTATAGGTTAGAATGTAAACAGAAACTGGCATACAGCCCTTCTTAAACAGACTTTGAGACTATAAAGACTATCACAGCATAATTCAGCATGTTATACCAGTTCCTCAAACAAGAAAGCAATAGTTTCAACAAAGTTTATTACCTTCATTTGCAAATCTAGCCATTTTGCATAATCTTAGCTTACCATTTATTCCCTACTCTACAGGTTTTTCAAAAGCCAAGTTTATGTTTTCTGATGATGTGAGGATACATCTTCAGCTACAGATATGCCAAAAGAAACTTAGGAATGCTGATTGCCATGCAAGTAACTGTCCTGGCTCTGGCTA
>VXBL01009875.1:0-15532 GCA_013400195.1 Aramus guarauna
GGAATATCCATTTGGTCAGTTTGAGTTAGCTATCCTGGCTGTCTCCCAAGATCTAGCCCACCTCCAGCCTACCGGTGAGGGGGAGGAATGTTGGAGAGACAGCCTTGATGCTGTGCCAGCACTGCTCAGCANCGGTGAGGGGGAGGAATGTTGGAGAGACAGCCTTGATGCTGTGCCAGCACTGCTCAGCAGTAGCCAAACCACAGATGTGTTATCAGCACCTTTCTAGCTATCAGTACAAAGCTATGGGGAAAATTAACTCCATCTCAGCCAGATCCAATACAGCAAAACAACTCTGCATACACCAAGGTCAGTGCAGAAGGAGGGGGAGGAGGTGCTCCAGGCACCAGAGCAGAGATACCCCTACAGCCTGTGGAGAAGACCATGGTGAGGCAGGCTGTCCCCCTGCAGGCTATGGAGGTTAATGGTGGAGCAGATATCCACCTGCAGCCCATGGTGGAGCTCACATTAGAGCAGGTGGATGCATCTGAAGGAGGCTGTGACCCTGTGGGGAGCCTGCACTGGAGTGGGCTCCTGGCAGGACCTGTGACCCCTTGGAGAAAGGAGCCCAGGTTTGCTGGAAGGACTTGTGACCCCATGGAAGGGACTCACGCTGGAGCAGTCTTTTCCTGAATGTCTGCATCCCATGGAAAGGATCCACCCTGGAACAGTTCATGAAGAACTGCGGCCCATGGGAAGGACCCATGTTGGAGAAGTTCATGGAGGACTGTCTCCTGTGGGAGGGATCCCATATTGGAGCAGGGGAAGAGTGTGAGGAGGAAGGAGTGGCAGAGACAACATGTGATAAACTGACCACAATCCCCATTCCCTGTCCCCATGTGTGGCTCAGGGGAGGAGGTAGAGAAATTTGGAGTGAAGTTGAGCCCAGGAAGAAGGGAATTGTGGGGGAATATGTTTTAAGATTTTGTTTTATTTCTCATTACCCTACTCTGATTTGATTGGTACTAAATTAATTAATTTCCCTGAGTCTAGTTTGTTTTACCCATGACAGTAATTGGTGAGTGATCTCTCCTTGTCCTTATCTTGACCTATGAGCCTTTTGTTATATTTTCTCTCCCCCTGTCCTGCTGAGGAGGGGAGTGATAGAGCAGGTTGGTGCGCACCTGGTGTCCAGCCAAGGCCAACCCACCACAGACTAGCAGTACTGCTTGGCATCCCTGTGTTGTTATTAATTTGTAGCCCCAGCTCCAACTGTGTCCTTAATTTCTGCCCTGTAATTTGTTTGCAGTCCTACACAAGGCCAAATCCTTGCCCCAGAATCAGAGGATACTTCTTGCCTAGTCAGGAAATGGCCTTTTCCCACTGCATTATGTTTCTAAAGCAGCTTTTGAGGGACTGGAAGATAGAAACACTCTTTCTCTAGATGGACACAGCTATTTGGGGGGCAGAAGGCCAGCTTGGCTGAACAGGGATCTTCTAGAGCTTAAGCGGAAAAAGAAAGTGTATGCCTGCTGGAAGCAGGGTCAGACAACATGGGAAGACTACAGGGATGCTGCTCGCCTTTGTAGGGAGAAAATTCGTGCGGCCAAAGCTCAGTTAGAGTTGAAGCTGACCAGTACTGTGGGGGACAATAAAAAGGGCTTTTTTAAGTATGTTAATAACAAAAGGAGGACCAGAGAGAATATTGGCTCGTTACTCAACGAGAATGGTCACCTTACAAACAAGGATATAGACAAAGCAGAGACATTTAATGCCTTCTTCGCCTCTGTCTTCAACACTGATGACGGGCTCTGGGACCCTAGTTGCCCTGAGTTGGAGGACCATGACTGCGGTAACGATAAACTCCTAGCTGACCCCAAACTAGTGCTGCTCCACCTGGATGCATACGAGTCCATGGGGCCCGATGGGATTCATCCCAGGGTGCTCAGAGAGCTGGCTGATGTCATTGCGAGACCTCTCTTAATTATTTTTCAATGGTCTTGGGAATCTGGAGAGGTCCCAGTTGACTGGAAGCTGACAAACGTTGTTCCAGTCTTCAAGAAGGGCAAGAAAGAAGACCCTGGTAATTACAGGCCTGTCAGTCTCACTTCAGTGCCTGGTAAAATTATGGAGAAAATTATGCTGGGAGTTATCAAAAAACACCTGAAGGAAGGACAACGCAGTCACTGGTCACAGCCAACATAGGTTTGTGAGAGGAAGGGCCCGTTTATCAAACTTAGTTTCCTTTTATGACAAGGTCACTCATCTAGTTGACCAAGGCAAGCCAGTTGATGTCATTTTTTTTAGATTTCAGTAAAGCTTTTGATACTGTTTCTCATAGTATCCTTCTGGACAAAATGTCCAGCATACAGTTTGACAAAAACATAGTGCGATGGGTGAGCAACTGGCTGATGGGTCGGGCCCAAAGAGTTATGGTAAACAGGGTTACATCAGGCTGGCGGCCAGTCACTAGTGGGGTTCCCCAGGGCTCCATTTTAGGGCTGGTTCATTTTAATGTTTTCATAAACAACTTGGATGTCAGACTAGAAGGAGTTGTGAGCAAGTTTGCGGATGACACCAAATTGGGAGGAGCTGTTGATTCCGTCGAGGGTGGAGAGGCCTTGCAGAGAGATCTGGACAGATTGGAGAACTGGGCAATCACCAACCGCATGAGGTTTAACAAGGGCAAGTGCCGGATTCTGCACCTGGGAAGGGGTAACCCTGGCTATACCTACAGACTGGGCGATGAGATGCTGGAGACCAGCCATGCTGAAAGGGACTTGAGGGTCTTGGTCGACAGCAAGTTGAACATGAGTCAACAGTGTGCCCAGGCTGCCAGGAAGGCCAATTGTATCCTGAGGTGCATCAAACACAACATTGCTAGCCGGTCTAGGGAAGTGATTGTCCCACTCCACACTGTGCTGGTGCGGCCTCACCTCGAGTACTGCGTGCAGTTTTGGGCACTGCAGTACAAAAAGGACATAAAACTATTGGAGAGTGTCCAAAGGAGGGCAACAAAGATGGTGAAAGGTCTAGAGGGAAAGAGGTATGAGGAGAGGCTGAAGTCCCTTGGTTTGTTCAGCCTAGAGAAGAGGAGACTGAGGGGAGACCTCATCGCAGCCTACAGCTTCCTCACGAGGGGGAGCGAAGGGGCAGGCGCTGATCTCCTCCCTCTGGTGACCAGTGATAGAACCCGAGGGAATGGCGTGAAGCTGTGACAAGGGAGGTTTAGGTTGGATATTAGGAAAAGGTTCTTCACCGAGAGGATGGTCGGGGACTGGAACAGGCTCCCCAGAGAAGTGGTCACAGCACCGAGCTTGACTGAGTTCAAGAAGCATCTGGATAATGCTCTCAGTCATATGCTCTGATTCGGCTGGTCCTGTGTGGAGCCGGGAGTTGGACTCGATGATCCTTATGGGTCCCTTCCAACTCAGGATATTCTATGATTCTATGATTCTATGATTCTGCCTCATGCTGAAATTTTGTCCAAGTGCTCACATTTCTAACACACCAATGGTATAATTCTTGTGTTTACAGTGTCATTTATGGTCTAGACAGCCATGGTGCACCTTCTCCAGTGACCAGCCAGCCTCAGGCCTATCTGAGGCACCTTGGTTGTTTTGGCTAAGCCTGTGAACCCTGCTACTGCTCTTAGCTCATGTCCAAGAGTGAGGCAAGCAGGGGTATATCCTATATTCATTCCTTGCTTCTGTGTATGCCATTAAATGGAATGCAATCATGTAGTGTGTTTATTATTATTGTTAATCATTCACTATAACAGTTTTAGATATTTTTTAGCCTAATCACATCTTTTAATTAGGTCTAAAAACACATATGTTTGAACATTTCTCCTTAAAAGAGGAGAAATGAGGATGCTTGAGACAGCAAGGCAGGAAGAGAGCTCATGGATCCTTCAAATGGCTCTGCTGCTTAGAGATGGACAATTCAACCCCATCTGTGACCTGAGTCCCATCACCCCTCTCCTGTCTGAAGGTTTCAGGAGTTTGGAGTTTGCATGTGGCTGTTGCCACTTGGCCCCTCCTGTAACTTCATGGTTACTGGAAAATCTCACTGATTCACTCTGATGGTGCCTCTTGCACATCCTGTGTTTCTTCAGACTTCCCCATTCTCTTTCCTTCTCTTTCCACCTCCTAACCCCTGTTCAGCATTGCATGCTCTATTCTGTGGTCACAAACTGTGCTGTGCCAGGCTGCCCTGCACAGTGGGATTTCTCTGCTTGCCCATGTTCAGAAGTCTTTGCTGGAACTAGGCTTTATTATTGAAGACCTTACCTAAGCTATAAAACTAGGTAGCAACATAGGAAACTTTCTAAAATCAGGCACTTTTTTAAATCCTATGAATTTCATGTGAGAATGAGTAATTTTCTTCTCATGCTGAATAGGAAACTGCATTAAAATTGGGAGACAAAGTGATTCATACAGTAACTTTGTTTCATGTCAAGATATCCACCCTAAGCTTTCTCAACACCCCCTCTGCCATTTTTCCTAATTTTAGTTTGAAGAAGAAGACACAGTTCTCCTCCTCCATCCAAAGAATGAAATGAAACATCTTGATTTGGGGTCAAATTAAGCATCTTAATTCACAAAGAACTTTCCCCTGCCATAAAGCAGATAAACTGCTTTAGGGTCATGCATAACAAAAAAAACATGTTCTTGGTGTCACCAACAAGTCAAATGAATCCATTATTCACACAGCTTGAAGGAAAGGTCTGCTTTGAGTCAAGAGCTGGAAAATGAACTTAATGTTGCATTTGACTTTGCCAAACTTCAGAAAGGGAGGATGCTTGAGTCAGCTACAGATTGGTGACATCCTCAAGCCCCCAGCCATGCATAGTAGGAGCACAAAGTGTGATGAGGTGGCTGTAGGTACAGGCCTGGTGTGGACAACAGTACCGAAGTGCCTTTTTACACTGTTATCTGTAAGGTCCATCACAGCAACCTCCATTTTCTCTGCCAGGGCATGGGGGAGCCATGAGAACAGCACTCGTCCCTGGAGGCAACGATTATTACATTGGCGATGCTCACAGTCCCAGTAATTCTCAGAGAAAATGACCTAAGGTAGTTCATCTGAACCGAGCCTGCCATTTGACAGCACGTCACGTTCACTTATTAGGCTGGAGCCTGCTGCTTTACTTTTCTAACTTCAGTGTATATTGCTGTTGGCTGTGCTTCTCAATAGCTAGTGTTTTTTGCGCTACAGATGGAAAATAGGACCATACAAGGAGCTATCTTCAAATGCAAGCCTTGAGGGGCCTGAACTTGAGAACATTAGTGTGCACTTGTGGTGTGCCACCAAGTGCAGGTGGCAATTTAAAATCATCTGCACCTCTGTAGCATGTATGGGCTATGTTCAAGGACTTTCCCAAGTGATGTGAAACAAAGTAGACATGGCAGGAATCTGCACTGCTCAAGCAGCTTCTTGGTGCTGACATCCCCTACTGAGCACGAGAGCATCTAGGCCATGTAATTGCCTTGATGTGCACTTGTGTATTTGTGCTGACACACAAGATGTTTCACTGCTAGCAAAGCGGGACAAATGTGCTCAAGCTAATGCATTTGAACATCCTAAGAGGGCAGGAGGCAGCTGGGTGGGTTTCCTCCAGGTAAAGGGGAACCAGGGATGTGTGTTGTCAAAAAGAGCTTGAAATGCATTGTAAAGTCACTGTAGTTTCATCAGCAGAAATTGTGACTGTCCTACTGTTCCCAGTTCCTGGAGAAGGTATTTCTTCCCCTGTCCCTGTGGTAGGATGAGGAGCATTTGGGGATGCATCTTTTGCCCTTGTCTCCTGTTAACCCTTGTAGCATCTGAATGATGTTGGTAAGTGTGTATTTAATCGAGGGAACCCAACTTATTTCCCTGGCTCTTGGGAGATAAGGGAGGATCCAGAGTTGGAGGGCAGCATGGTCAAGGGGTGATTCATCTCATTGCATTTGAGGAGGAAATGAGACGAGCCTTTCCCTACATGAGACTTCCCTTTCTTTTGAAGGACAATAGGAGAAGAGAAACCTAAAGTGTAGAAGAAAGGATGTAAAACGAGGAAGCAGGAAAAAAGGATGGAGTAAAAAAAAAGTGGCAGAAAGAAGGACTAACTGCCACAAAGCAAAGATGTGACTGTGAAAACAAACCCACCAAATAACAGAGGGAGATACACAGACACACCTCTTTGGAGATGTATTTGCTCTTGTTTCTATACTAAAGCACAAGGCTCCTGAAAAAGAGAGATAACTCACACTTCTATCCTCTTGCAATAATCTCAGGTGTGACCTGTAGCAATAGGAGTTTAAAAAGCATCACATAGAATTTGAGTAGCTGGTACCTCCATGAATTCTCTGTAGCTGCAGCTTTGGCTGTTGTTGCTGCAAGGGCAGTTCACTATGTAGCTTCACTCCTCTGACAGAACATTTTGCTGTGCAGTGTTGTCCTTGTATTCAATATTTCTTGTTCAATGGACACCGCAGGTGAAGGCAGGTAATGGCAAATGTGTGTAAGTTCAGTTAATCAAGACACAAAAATCTTACACCATGTTGTACCTTATAGTTCAAATGACCCAAGCACACTAGGTGAAAATATGCAAATAGGTTTTTCAGTCTATCTCTGTTACTGTCTCTTACAGTTGCATGTTTTGGGTAACAAAGCACAGGATAGAGTGCAGAAACCACCATGATTTTTTGAGGCTAAAACTCTGGCACCTACAAAATCAATAACATTTATTAGAAACACAAAGTCTTGCACAGGGCTTGTTTTTTGACCCGTTTCACTCGTTTGTTGCTTTTATATTAAAAATGTACCCATCGAATATTGTTTACATTTCTTCCTCCCTATAAAACTTTTACCTTCACAGTTTGTCCCCAGGCTTTCCTCACCTCTGGCATTTTTGTTTCTACGGCAGCTCTGAAAGACCTTCCCTCTCCTTTGAAAAAGTATCTATTAAAAAGTTAACCTTACTTTTTAATTGGAAATGTAAAGGACCATCTCATGATCTCTGGTAATAATACTAGGGATGGGGGACAAGCAGGCCCAGATATTTCTTCAAGGTGATATTCAGGAAATTTCTGATGAATGTGGTGAACAGCTGGAAACAGCAACACCAGATATGGCAGCAGCAGAGTAGCCCTACAGAAGCCCACGGGACAGCACTTTGTGTAAGCAGGGCATGGGGAGGGAGTGGATGAGGGGTCCCATTTCAGTGCCTGTTCCCCTTCCTTTATTTGAAGTCATCTCCTTCCTCCCTCCAAGAGGAGTGCAAAGGCAAACCATGCCTGCCTGGTTTCTAAAGATATGTAAATATATAAACAGATTCAGCAAACATCTCAACAAGCATTTGCTGCTTCTTTCTATTTCTGCTCCTACTACTTAGACTTTATTTTACTGCATCACTACTCCAAGTTACTGCATTGCTCCTGCATATGATTATTGTGGCTCTGCATGGCTCTCCTTTTAGTCCAGTGTGCAGTGCTCTACAGCAGTGCCTGTGCTTTCTGCTTAGCCCACCTCCTTGTCCTCCTTCCTTGATAGTCATATCCAGAAGCATGGCACTGGCTTGGCCATGCCTTTCATCGGGCCTGGCCTCAGAGGTTGTCCCCTGCCCTGTCCCTGTGTCTTCAGCACATTCAGGGCCATGGCACACACAGAGCTGGGGGGAAGTGAAGCTTCTGTCAGCTCTTCTGGAGGCCCTGAAATGTACTGCACCTCCCCTCTGACAATGAGAAGTGACACATGAGAATAATTTACAGATTTAGAGTGAGAGAAATAATTGAAAACAGGAAATAGGGGCCAAATTCAGAGCATCTGTTTGGGGCTTCTCATGTAGATTTTGCACTGTCTAAAACTTCAGGTGTACAACCCCATTTGGTGGTTCAGCGGTCAAAACAAGACCTGTGCAATCAATGGGAAGGGTAACACAGCTCCAAAAGGTAACCCCCAAATTCCCTGTACCGGGTAGACAGCAACCTCGAGCCATTCAGCAGAAGACATGGCAACAGATGCTCTCCTCCATTCCTGTTCCTCCCTGGTGCCTGAATCAGAGCTGTACCCTGGGTGCTCTCTATCCCCTCTGGACCCAGAGTGTAGCAACTGCCTTGATGCTGGGTGAGCAGGCCTTGCTGCTTGGAAGATGTTTTCATCATTTTGACTGGTAAAAGGGAAAATTTCAAAATGAAGGGTGAGATGTGTCTATACCTGGAGGACTCAGCTGGGGAAGGGTGCCTTCAGGCTGAGAAAGAAGCTGAACACAGATTTCCCATTTCCTAAGTAAGTATTCTGCCTGCTAGGCTAAGAGCTGGCTTTATTTATTTATTCATTTACATTTACAGTTTTGTTTCACATTTTATTGGCTGCACATGTGAACATACAAAATTTATTCTCTTAGGAATGTACAAAGAAATTGGAAATGTTATAGGTATTGGTGAAAAAGTGCATATGACTGATTATTCTCATTTTTAAAACATGCAACTTGAAGATGCTTCTTGGGCTGAGGAGGCTACAGGGAGAGCAGAAAAAATACTGGTTGGCTTTGGTGACCAATCACACAGTCCAACTAGCAAACAAGCAATAACTGTGGCACAGCATCCACAAGTAAGTACACAGTCTGAAAGATGTTCCTATGCATTATTCAATGAATAATTCTAAATAATGAAAACACTGAAATCTGTGTGTAGATGTAATACGAGGGACCAAATTAAATGCATTGTTCAGTAGGAGAAGCTGTGGGTCCCTGTAACATGAATTTACTGTGCACGAGCAACAGTAATCTAAGTCCACACATCTGTAGTAGCTGGAAGATATCATTCAAATGATGAAGCAGTTGCCAGACTATGTAAGCTTCACCCAGAGACTACACCTTCACTGCAAAATCACCTTCAGAGTTATTTTCATTTTCCACGTTGACTCCTCTGGAGCTGACTGTGGTCAGCTGAGAACCAGCTGTGGTGCTGGGCACCACCCGCATGGCACCAATCAGGGGTTTGCAGCACACAGTGATCCCAGCCACAGCTGGGTACTCAGATGCTAGCCTATCCCCCCACTTCACATTACATATGCATTGAAACCTTTGTGTGTAGATTAGCCTTGAATTAATGGCAACACAGAGGTTATAATCTGAATCCTTGCAGGGAAGATAGGCACTTATTTATATCAACTTGGGGATGTTACAGCTTTGCATGCGTTTAGTTGTTTTATTCTGAGCTATAGTACATATTCAAAGAGCAGAACGATAATTCTTTCTTCCCTTAAGGTACCCATCAAAGTAATCATATGGGTAAAAAACCCCCAAACCATGGAGGTAAAAATAGCTCATGACGAATACCTTCTTGAAATTTTATTTCCCATGTTATGATCTAGAAGAGAGGGGCTAAAGCTCGTAGCTGCTGTAGCAAATTTCTCTGTTATTTTTGAAATGTTCCTACTTGATGCAAGGCAAAATCTTAGGAAAGTTACTGAAGGGCAGTGGGGAATAACAGTGGATTTATCTTTTTAACAAGAAAACTAGATCATGGTAAGACATTTTGCCAAGCCATAACTTGTCATAAAGCCAAACAAAGGTGAGTAAATTGTAGTAAAAAGTTGCACATGCTTTTATTGATTTTTTTTTTTCCATTTTTAATTTTGTCCACACAGCCAATGTGTTGCTGGCTTGCAGTTAAGACCTGACAGTGGGAGAAAGAACAGTAACAAGAAATTGAATCAGTCATTTGTTTGAAAGTAAGCCAAAAACAAAAGTATGGAGAGAAAAGAAGTAAATTGAGTTGAGTATCCAGCTCGTCATTGGGTCAATAAATTGCCTTGTGTTATCACTCGTTATGTATATTCTAAGTACTGTTGTTGTTTCTCTCCCCCTTTGGTGTCCCAGTAAACTGTCCCTATCCCAACCCCCAGGGTTTTGCCTTTGTCTTTCTCATTCTCCTCCCCATCCTGCCGAGGGAGGGGTGAGTGAGCAGCTGTGGTGTGCTCAGCTGCTGGCTGGGGCTGAACCACAACCACGACAGAAGTCAGAAAGAAATTGATCTAAAAGACATAGTAAGTGGATTTACAAGTCTTACAGACTACCCTGCTGAGTTACTGTTTCCAGAAAGCTCTGAAGTCCAGGTCTGTACTAAAGGCTTTCCTTTCAGATATTCAGCCTGCACAGTCTGCTAGTATTCAGTATTGATATGTGCTTTAATTTTTATTGGAAAAATACAAGAGGCAGGTTGATGAAGTTTTGTTTTTCTCGGGTTTTGGTGATCTGAAATCATAGAATCATGGAATGGTTTGGGTTGGAAGGGACCTTAAAGATCATCTAGTTCCAACCCCCCTCCCATGGGCAGGGACACCCTTCACTGGACCAGGTTGCTCAAAGCCCCATCCAATGTGACCTTGAACACTTCCAGGGAGGGGGCCTCCACAACCTCTCTAGGCAACCTGTTCCAGTGCCTCACCACCCTCATAGTAAAGAATTTCTTCCTAATATCTAATTTAAATCTACCCTCTTTCAGTTTAAAACCATTACCCCTTGTCCTATCACTATATGCCCTTGTAAAAAAGTCATATGATAGAAATCATAAGCGTTGAAGTATCTGAGTTCTCTTTGTGCAAGCCCCCAAAATTTTGGGGTGCTGTGATAGAACGTGAACTGTACTTTAGTCTTTACAGAGATCCAAAGTAGTGTAGCTGTATGGATGCTAGCATCATATGTTTTATTCAAAACACTTCAGAAATCTGTATTGGCTTGTGTTTTTGAGAACTACAAAGTTGGATGGGAAAGGCTGGATGATTTTGCCTTCCCTCCCGCCCCCAACTTCTGAATTTTTACCACTGTGAGAGACCTCAGCTGTTATCCAAATGCATGTTGTCACAGGCTGCAGTGCCATTGTGCAATCTTTTACATCCATGCATATAAGAGGCATGTCAAAATGAAGAACTGGCTGCCAAATGGCTTGATGAAGAAGCTATGTCTGTAAACTGTATTCTGATTTGGAATTATAGAGTAGGTATGAACTCCATTGTTGGGGTTTGGGAGCAAAACAATTCTAGCCAGTATTATCTCGTTTGAGGACCTGTAGCTGTGGAAAGGGAGTTTGGATTATTATGGAGGGAGAAAGAGGTCTGAGGGAAGCAGCTTGGGATTTTGGAAAAAACTATACTTCTGCCTTTTATTGTAGGGCTCTAAGGCTATTGTTGTCCCAGGAATTTGGGCCAAAGCTCCCACGGCCAATTCTGGAGAGCTCCCAGCTTCTCTATCACTAAAACCAAGGACAGTAGGTCCTCTTGGAAAATGTGGTATCCTCAGCAGCTCTGGCAGTTCTCCTTGCTTGGAGCAGCTCAGCCTGGGACTGAACAGAGCTACAACAGCACTCTTCAAGAAAGCCACAGAAAACCAGAAAGGACCCATGAGTCTTCTAAAAAGGCATAGAAAAATATCTCATCCCTCTACCCTCAAATTTTGTTTCCTAACCAAAAGTGTTGTTTTGCAACATCTCAGCATTAGGTTCCTCTTTGGAGGAGATGAATAATTTTCAGCTTGAGGGAAAAAAAAATAACCCAAACATACTTTTAAAATTATTCCAATTTATTTGAGGAAAATTACAAAGGCATGGTCTTTCCTTTTCTTTGTACCTCCAACATGGAGAGCGACTGGCAGAGTTCAAGGCTAAGCAGAATTTTATCTGCATTTTGGCTTGTTGAAGGATAACTATTAATAAACTTTGAAGGTCATTCTGTCAGGGTTAACAACCATACAAATGTTAGACTAGATAGGGAATCCTTAATGTCAACCCCCCAAATGTCTATTTTCATTTTAAAAAGTATTTTTTTTAATCAAATACACATCAAAGCAAGGTGTATAAAGAACAGAGAAATCTCTTTTCTAAAAGGCAAAAGTTGCAAAGAAAATTTTTCTCCCATTTGTAACTATATTCTATCTTCTAGTTCAAACCAGCTATGATATATTGGAAAGAAGGGGAAACAAGAGTGAAACTTGAAAATAATGCAACATTTCATTGTTTTTTAAAACAAGCAATCAAAACTTTTTTCTCTATTTTTTTTAGCACCATCCTTTTTCTCACCAGAAAAATATCACTGTCAAATTTGGAAGAGGCTGTCCTCATTCCTAAGGGCATTTCTTCACTATATCTCTAGCTTTGAATATATCTGTGCTGGCTTTAACCGATTGAAATTAGACTGGACGAAACAAGCAGAGTGACTGCAGCAACTGGGAGCTCTAACCAGGTTATCTATAAGCCTCACCATGCAAACTATTTATCCCTGCTCTTGGTCAGGCTTTCTGCCTATGTTGAGCTTTGTGTTGCTATAACATTCTGCTGGCTANCAGCTTGAGGGAAAAAAAAATAACCCAAACATACTTTTAAAATTATTCCAATTTATTTGAGGAAAATTACAAAGGCATGGTCTTTCCTTTTCTTTGTACCTCCAACATGGAGAGCGACTGGCAGAGTTCAAGGCTAAGCAGAATTTTATCTGCATTTTGGCTTGTTGAAGGATAACTATTAATAAACTTTGAAGGTCATTCTGTCAGGGTTAACAACCATACAAATGTTAGACTAGATAGGGAATCCTTAATGTCAACCCCCCAAATGTCTATTTTCATTTTAAAAAGTATTTTTTTTAATCAAATACACATCAAAGCAAGGTGTATAAAGAACAGAGAAATCTCTTTTCTAAAAGGCAAAAGTTGCAAAGAAAATTTTTCTCCCATTTGTAACTATATTCTATCTTCTAGTTCAAACCAGCTATGATATATTGGAAAGAAGGGGAAACAAGAGTGAAACTTGAAAATAATGCAACATTTCATTGTTTTTTAAAACAAGCAATCAAAACTTTTTTCTCTATTTTTTTTAGCACCATCCTTTTTCTCACCAGAAAAATATCACTGTCAAATTTGGAAGAGGCTGTCCTCATTCCTAAGGGCATTTCTTCACTATATCTCTAGCTTTGAATATATCTGTGCTGGCTTTAACCGATTGAAATTAGACTGGACGAAACAAGCAGAGTGACTGCAGCAACTGGGAGCTCTAACCAGGTTATCTATAAGCCTCACCATGCAAACTATTTATCCCTGCTCTTGGTCAGGCTTTCTGCCTATGTTGAGCTTTGTGTTGCTATAACATTCTGCTGGCTATACCCAAGTCAAACTGCCTTGCCCACATACGTCTACACAAGCAGCCAGTCTCAGCAGTGATTACAACAGTAATGTACCTGCAGTGCTGGCATGCTTCTAAGGCAGGCTTTTTCCATCACCACAGTGCAGGCCTGCAGTTTGGAGGGAGAAATTTGTGAATCAGTTATTATGGAATACTAATTTTCAAATATTTGTTATCCGCAGTGTGGGAACAGCAGCTTGAGTAAATTTAGATGAAGATTAGAAAAATATTTCCTGCCCANAAAGTAGAACAATATGCTAAGAATGTGCATAAATCCCATAATTTGGTGCTTTTCAGCTCCAAACTGTAAGGAACGTCCCTGTGATGTCAGGGAAGGATGTGATTGCTCTAAGTGATTTATCTTCATCTCTGCTTTTAAAAATCTATATTGTGTATATTAGATACCTATCAGTATGCTGCAGTTAACATAACTGTATCTGAATAGATTTTGAAGATGTGTGAGTTGATGCAAGAACACCTTGTTTTGAACAATATACTAGGGATGCCCTTGCAGGATGAAGGCTGGTGGCACATATCTTCAGCCAAGAAGAGGTGTTAGTACCTTCACTTTCCATTTCTTCCTCCCTTGGGACTGCATGGGCCTCATATATGGCCATCACTGCACTCACCTTCCATGTGTGTGAAACTGGGGAATTAGAAAGAAGATACAGTCTTATACTGGAGACACTAGCACACTGATAGGGGAGGAGGGAAAAAGAGGTAGTAGACAGGGAACAAAAGAAGAAATTAAATCCCTAATGCTGCCAGGGTAAATCTCTGCCTGGAATATGGTTCCAGTACAAAGTTATTGTGAAGTAATTTTGGACATGCAGACAGAGCACATCAGCTGTTTTTTGATTACAGACTGTGAGTATGCTCTTGCCCATGGTGTATGTGGAGCAATTCTTTCCCTGAAAGGGGAGAGAGAAGCTGGTTTACATCTTTCCTAGAGTAAGAGCATCCCCATGGGTGGCTACCCAGAGCAGCCAAAAGCAGCCTATTTATTCACATCTCAGTTTAGCATGTGGTAAGGTGTTTGTGTACTATATGCAAAGATCTTAGAAAGAAAACAGGTCGTTTAAGACTTAAATATCAGCTTTCTTTTTTCTAAAGGAGAGAGGATTTCCTACCATATTTTAGTCTGTAATTTATTAATAGTATTTACATTTGAATTTGGTAAAAAGCTAGCAACACTGACAACGAAAAGCTTAATAGCTCTACAGCAGTGTCACAAACAATACCAGCAGGGCATTTGGCATCACATGCTATAATTAATATGTAATTCTCTGCTGCTGCAGTATATCACTATAGTGTTTAACATTGACATGGTTTAGGCAGGAGCAATGGTGCATGCTGTACTGTTGTTGCTTGTTTCCCTCTCCCTTGCTGTCCCAGTAAACTGTCCTTACCGCAACCCACGAGGCTTTTGCCTTTGTCCGGTCTCCTCCCCACCCCGCCGGGGAGGGGTGAGCAAGCCTCTGCGTGGTGCTCAGCTGAGCCTAAACCACGTAATTAACCCTATCCTAGCCAGAGCCAGGACAATGGTTGTCCTCTCTATTTTATTTTGTACACAACTACTCTGCATTTATGATAGGAATAGGGGCTCTGGCCTTGCTACACAACAATCTTTTTTTATAGTGCATTTTTTCAGTTCTTCATGCTAAAAATATACCAATGGGATAAAGTTTGCCTAATTTTTTTCTGTAAGTTTTTACTTTCAGAATTTTGTTTTAGCCAGTATTGGTCCCTTGCATTTTGTGTTTTAGCATAGCTCAGCAGAATTTTTTGTTATTTTTTTTTCTATGCCATTATCTTTCATTTCACTTATAGTACCACGGGAATACGTTTTCCTGTAGTATTTTCAGTGGCACATGTAATGGAAAACACAGTGCACTTCATGTCCTTTTTTTCAAGCTGTTTGTTGTGTCTGTGTACATGTGAATATATACATTTTAGTGGTTAATTATAGACTAAGACATTTTTGTCTGATAGAAATCTATTCTATGAAGATAACCATTCTGTAACAGGAGAAAATAATAGGAGCACTGGATGAAGAATGCTAAACAATTAAACCTTGAATGCATAAATCTCATAACTGGATTCCTTTTGTGTCAGACCCGTTATATTCTGCTTTGCTGTCAATGACTAGGGTTCCCACTGATCCAGCTATTACATAATTATGAAAAACAAGACATGCACAACAATAGCTACAAGGGCCTGGAAAGATTTGCTCCAAGACAACAGATGTATGGCTCAGGAAGGGCCAGTGCTGCTGTGCGATTCTGAGAAGCTAGTCCAGTGCCTGGGAAGATTGGTCTGTCTTGGTCATAAGCTCAGGTTCACGCTGGTCGCAAGAGTTAGGATTCATGTGTAGAGGATCAACTCAATTGGCAGTAGCATCCGGAGAGTGTGTAGCATGGATTTCCCACAGGGAA
>VXBL01009877.1:0-22263 GCA_013400195.1 Aramus guarauna
CCAACCAAAAGGGAAAAGGGGAAAGCGTAGGAGAAGGTAGTCCCCCCTATCTTCCCCATAGATTGGGNAGGTAGTCCCCCCTATCTTCCCCATAGATTGGGTGATGTTATTAATCAATTCTGAAAGATGCTGACGGAGGTGTGAGTATGACAGAAATGCTACGTACAAGTACCAGCTCAGACTCATGACTATCGATGATATGTTATCATAAGCCATTATCCCACAATACAACAACATGACAACACACACCCCTCTCCCAGAGGTGATAAACAGCATCACAGGAATTACATAGAGGAAACAAGGGCTTACAAGCCAGAGCCATGGGACCAAACAAAACATCATTGGGACCAGCAATTGGGTAAATGACATTATAGATGCTTATAACAACTTTGTATTAATACACTTGGGTCAGAGTTGTCGTTATCACAACCCCTGATGCCCCACGTTGAGCATCAAAAAGGACTGATATGGTTTAGGCCCAGCTGAGCACCAGGCAGCCACTTGCTCACCCCTCCCCCGGCAGGGTGTGGAGGAGAACGGTTGGGGTAAGGACAGTTTACTGGAACAAGGGAGAGGGAAACAATCAACAACAGTACTGATAACAGATGTACACAATGGGTGATAAAGAAAAAAAAACAGTTTACCAATCCAAAGGACCAGCCAGACCCTCAGACCATCCCTGAGCCACGCCGAACCCACCCCTCCCGGACTAGCCCCCTGTTATGGTGAGCATGGCGTCACAGGGTAAATATGTAATATTGTAATTTTAGGAAAGGGATGATATAGCAATTTTAGGGGTTTGCAGTGATCGTCAGGACTTCTTATGGTTTCTTGTTCTTGGCCCTCATACATATGGGGAGAAACCTGGAAATATTGCCTGAATGAATCTGAATGGCTCAAAAAGACAAAAGGCAAATGAAGGTGGTGTATTGATTTAAGCTATGTAATATTTATTTGGAACACTTGTGAAACTTTTTGGTATCTGTCACATGAATTTTTAACTCAGAACCAGTGGTATTGCACCAATAACAGTAATTCTCTAGTGAAGTTGATGTACTAGTTACTGTTACTTTATTTTAATAATTGTAGTAAAATAATGACAGCTGTTCCTTCATGAAAGTAAAATATGCTGGTAGGTCCTCCTGTGTTTCAGATGTAGGGTCATGCCTGATATAGTAAGAAATAAAAATCATGCCTGAGGTTCTTTCGTTCTTTTTTTTGGCGCAACAGAAGCCGAAACTTGCCTGAGAATCTAAAAATCAAACAAGGAAATAACAACTGCATTGCCTTTGTGCAAATCATCACCTGGGCTTATTGTGTATATTAGTAATGAATTAAGTCTTCTTGTCCTGGCTCTGGCTGGGATAGGGTTAATGTCCCAAGGAGCCAGGCCAGGTGAGCCAGGCTGGCCGGGGGCTATTCCATACCATGTGACGCCATGCTCACCATAACAGGGGGCTAGTCGGGGAGGGGAGAGTTTGGCGCGGCTCCGGGAGGGTCTGAGGGTCTGGTCGGTTGTTCGGATCGGTAAACTGAAACTGTTTTTTTTTTCTGTTATCACCTATTGTGTGTATTTGTTATCAGTACTGTTGTTGATTGTTTCCCTCTCCCTTGCTGTCCCAGCAAACTGTCCTTACCGCAACCCACGAGCCTTTTGCCTTTGTCTGCTCTCCTCCCCACCCCGCCGGGGGAGGGGTGAGCGAACGGCCGCGTGGTGCTCGGCTGGGCCTAAACCACGTCACTTTTAAATGAAATTTCTTAGACATTAATAGATTTAATTTTTATTGGTTCAAAATATTTTCAATTTAATCCTTCAAGTGGAACAACTTTTGAAAAAACAAACTAAATGCAAATATTTTTTTTAAAAAAGAACACAAATCACAACCCTTCTCTGAAAAGCTCTTTGTAATTACAATAGCCATAATTTTTTTAACTGTAAAATTTACTTTCCTCCAGACACATTTTTCAAAGCCTCAAATTAGGGGGTGTTGAATACCATTATTGGATCTGAATGAAAGGTGACATATTTCAACAAATACTTAGTGAAAATTTTCTTGTGTCCATGTATATTCCCATGGCAGTCTAATAAGCTGCAGTATATAAAATATATTCAAAAAAATAATAAATATCTGTTTTCTACTAATACATTTCAGTGAATTCTTTGCATGCAATGTCATGCACTGGCATTTGTCCAGTATCAAGTTCCCCAGCTGATTAATGATAAGCACTTTTCCAACCTGTTTTCCTTTTGGAGTTTAATGTGTTTTTCTTCCTATTTTTCCTGTATGTCAGCGTGGGTGCAGCTTTATCAGGGCTGCTAATATATATCTATAGCTAGTGTGTTATGAACCGACTCTGGACAGGAATGTTATTTTTTGTTCACTCTGAACTTTGTAATCTACTTTCACCAACTACAGCACTTTCTATATCAATGGGACTCTTTCTGTTGTTTTATAGACATTGATTTAATGTCTAAAATTCAATTTACCTATTAATTTCCAAAGCTGTTTGTTCTACATACTACAAAGTTATAGCAATTAAATCTATTACATAATAAAAACCAAAGGGAAAAGATAAAACTATCTTTCCTATAAAGATTTTCAGTGATTTATCTGTTGAGATTTCACTCTCTGTACGAGAAAAAAAGGACCTTGGGGACAGATCCATGCGTAAGAGAAACAACATGCCTGAAAACATTGGACAACATTAGCCTGTGTTTCTAGAGCTGCTCCAAGCCTGACAAAGTCTTACCCACATATTGTAGATGTGCTGTTTTATATAGAGTGTAAATTTAACTTTGAAACAAGGAATAAAGAGCAACTTCTTTTGTTGGTTGGAGACATTGAGTCAAGATTGGTACCTTTTTTGATAGAAATGTTACAGCTATTATGTTCATGCAAGCTCCAGTAGTAGGTCATGCTAGTGAGTGTAATAATGCCCTTTTTTGGGGGGGACATCCCAGTTTTTTCTGTGTCTAGCTAATGAATTAACAGTGTGTGAAATCTCTAGTGTGTGCTGCATGACCTTGTATTGTTTGAAGTGGTAGATGGTACTGTGTTGTCATTGGACAATAGCACTGATAGGCTTTTCTCCTTGGCACATTTCTGTTTTTCCCTTTTAAGGATTTCTTCAAAGCTGTTTTATGACACTTTTTCTTAGGTGGAGTTTTCATAACATTATTTGAGGGGATTGATTCCATCAGCTTTTTAAAGAGTGACAGGCTTTTAGAGTCCTGTTGGCTTTTTCCTAAATGCAATGCAAGAAATAGCAAATGAGAACCAGTCAGTAAGTCTTTTCTAAAAACTGTGATTGACATTTCCCTGACTTTATTGAGACTATTTCTATACAATTATCAAAAAAATCCTGATCCCGCCCTCCAAATATTCCCTCTGAAGCTATGATAGTTCTCTTAAAACAGTGCAAATGGAAGCAAGTATTTAATCTAAAGAATAATGTTCTTACTAGGGAAAAGTGGAAATGGAAAAATGTATTGAGACAGGATACTAGAAGGAAGCTTCAAACAGTTAATTCTAGAGCAGTCTTCCAATGGGAGCAACAGGCAGTAAAATCCAATTGATCTAAAGATGAAATAGATGAGTTTGCAAAAATTTCATAAGTGCTTTCAGGAGGATTCTAGCTTGCTGGTTCATGAGATTCTTACTGGTGGTCTTATACAGAGTTCAGATCAAAATGTTAGTAGTAAGCAGAAGAAATACCAAACCTGTCAGAATGGCTCAGCACTAAACTCTGTAGAAAAGCAAACTCTACCAAAGGCCCATACCAAATGCTTTAGAGGGAGATTATTAGAACCTCGGAGCAGAATGTGTACCTCATATCACATTCAATCCCCATTGTTAATATGTGCGATGGGGTTTAGCCTTTCAGCATAAGATTTAATATATATTCCAAGTATACAAATTGTGTATGTCTGGCAGACAGACTAGGGAGCAGCTATATGGTGTTTCCTGCTTCGGCTGTGTTTATGCATGTGATGATCAGGTTGCTGCTGTTCATTCTCAGTAGTGTGTTCTCCACTTGAAACAAGTCAATTCTGTAACTTGGGCTGCCGCTTATCATTACTGTTGAAGGTGGTAGCTTTGTGTTTAAGAGATCTGGTGTGATGGCAGTATGAGGCTTTGCTCTTTCACATGCTACCATTACTGTAATTTCTTTCTCCTGTTGTGAAGCAAACCTTATACGCTGGATAATTCACCTTTTGCTTTATTAGGCTTCAGATTTCACTTACTTGCCATATCATAGTTCAGCCCCAGCTGGCAGCTGAGCACCACACAGCTGCTTGCTCACCCCTCCCCCGGTGGGATGGGGAGGAGAATGGGAAGAAAAAGATAAAACTCATGGATTGGGATCAGGACAGTTTACTGGGAAAGAAAAGGGAGAGGAAAACAACAACAGTACTTATAACAGCATATACAAACTGGGTGATAAACAATGCAATTTCTCACCCGACAACCGTACACTTAGACTATCTGACATGGTTTAGACCCAGTTGAGCACCAGGTGGCCGCTCACTCACCCCTCCCCCGGCAGGGTGGGGAGGAGACCAGACAAATAAAGGCAAAAGCCTCCTGGGTTGCGGTAAGGACAGTTTACTGGGACAGCAAAGGAGAGGGAAACAATCAACAACAGTACTGATAACAGATATACACAATAGGTGATAACAGAAAACAATTTACCGACCAGATCCTCAGCCCACCCCAGAGGCACACCAAACCCACCCCTCCCAGACTAGCCCCCTTTTATGGTGAGCATGGCATCACATGTTATGGAATAGCCCCCGGCCAGCCTGGCTCACCTGTCCTGGCTCCTTGGGAAAATTAACTCTATCCTAGCCAGAGCCAGGACACTGTCCCAAAGCCAGCCCTGGAGCCTCACCACCCCTCACTGACTGCTGCCTTTTATGCTGAGCATGACGTCATATGGCATGGAATACCCCATTGGCTAATTTGGGTCACCTGTTCTGGCTGTGTCCTGTCCCAGCTTCTGGTGAAAATTAACTCTATCCCAGCTGAAACCAGGACAAGATAGAAGAATCTGTTCTCGAGTGTCTGCTGCATAGCAATTGATTTGCAAAATATACCTTTGAACACCATGATTCAGAGAAAATTGACCTACTTCCATAAAGATTTCAAAAGTCACTCAATTCTTCATCTGATGGGAAAGACAGAAAATCATAAAGGAAAAACAGTTAGCACAAGGTGACATGAAAGAAAATATCAAAGAAAGTCCTACTTTAGTTCATGTTTTATTACATCTTCTGACTCCCTATTTACATTGTACAGATTCTACTGGAAGCCTCTAGTATGATCCAATTGCATTCTGTAAACTGTATGTGTTCACAGTGAAGATGATGCAGAATTTTCTTCCTTTATTCAGCTCAGAGCTATTTACATCTTTTATATTGTATGTTCTAAACACCATCTTAATAGTTTCAGTTATCTGCTTTGAACCCACCATCTCAAGAGAAGAGCAAAGACTGGAATATTCCTGAGTTATTGAGAGCTTTTGCTGCTTAACTGAAAGCTGCTTCTACTGAAACTAGCTAAAAGTCTGTCTAGCCTCACATCCTCCGTCAGCTCTGGCTAAGGATGACATTGTGCCCACAGATGCTTTGAAGTGTAAGGTTCTCCTGTTTTAGAGAGAGAAAAGTTAACACAATTCAAATGAGCTCAAACCAGCTTCTTTCTTTAAATGATGTTGTTCAGACTATTGAGGTTGCAGGCATAAGGCATATGTTTGAATAATATGCAAAGGCTTCTCTTTTATCTGTATTCATTTGCAGTAATTTTTATTTTTTTTTCTTCTGCCATACTCCCCCAGGGTTATAATGAATTCAGGGAGATGCTATGTCTAAAAATCTTAACAGCCTAACCTGAAATATATTACCATCATCAACTTAATAGAATGTTCTTGAGAAAGGCAGGCCTGTCAGAGAAAAAAAAAACCTATATAATCTTTTGTTTGGTGAGGCTGGGTGTTTGGGTTTTTTTTGGATTTGGGGTTTTGATTGAGGTTTTTTTAAGATGTGTTTTTCTTTGCCTGACCTGTATGCTGCTGTAGAACTGTGAAGGTGTTAGTGGTAGGACTTGTCCCTTACTCTGAATGAGGTCCTGCTGTTACTTGGATTATATGATACACTATATGCATAATCTCAGATGGAAGCCCTAGGTCAACACACCTAGGAAGCAATGATCCCTATTTCAAAACAGGCTGTCTAAATAGGAAAACAATGGCTGAAATCAGGAGTTCAGAGAGCAAGAAAATGTTTTTGTCAAGGATGCTGAAGTCAGGTCATCTGTCTTCTAGCTTGGCCTGTTAGATCCTGCTCTGTAAAAGCAGGAGGGAGGAAGTAAGCTGTCTTTTGTATGATGCCCTCTGTAATCAAGTTTTTTGAAAATAATGAAGAATCAATTATTAGTACAGTGTGAATGAAAGGAGGATAAAGGCAAGGTTATCTTGTTCACTAGGAACTAATTTAAAAACACAAACATTAACGTGCTTTTTCTTCAAAGTAGGAGGGAGACATGAGATACAGTCCTGGAAAGAAAACTTTTTTTAAGAATTGAGTAAGGAGACCTCCTACCCCAGTAATATAATTTTCCAGTTGCTTGGAATTACTTTATGTTGTTAGTGTTTGGATTTATTAAACATTTTGTGTAGATCTCCAAGTGCTGAGTAAAAGCATTGGGGTGATACTGTTTTGAGAATGAAGGATGAAGAGGTTACATTATGTTGTCTCCAATGCTTTTGTGTCCTGCTTCTGAATTACATCTCTGCCCTTGGAGCATGAAGACCTTCATAAAGGAAATTAGATACACTATTCTTTCTTTGCTCATCTTCAAAATAAAGGGAACACTGCTTCTTGTCAGATCAGAGACAAAGCTGGGAATGGAGGGGAGGATAGCATCCTAGGAGTTTTCATCCACACTGTCTTTAATGTGGTTGGGATAGAGTTGCAATTTGCACCATCTCCCATGGTATTCATGGGCTAGAAGAGCTTCCAAGAGAAGCCTTTTGCTTATACCTTCAGACTCTTCCATGGAGTTCTAGTTTCCCTTCCTATGTGGTATGTCTACTTTAGCCATTTGGTTTACTAGCCTGTTTCTGGAATGAGTGGATTCTTATGACTGTCACATCTTGAAATGTAGGATTAAAGGTTAAGATTTTATTGTTTGCTGGTTTTTAATTGAACCCAAGAATTAGTGACTTATCTGCAACTTCTTCCTTAAAAAGAATTGATTATTCAAAGTAAAAAAATTATGGTGTTTCTCTCAACATGAAGAGCATCTAGCAGTAGTCTGAACCTCATTTTGATTCATCCTTTTGTAAAATAAGAGGGAAAAGTGCCTTGTTTCTCCCCTGAACTGAGATACAGTGGTCAGATCTGGATATGAGGCTTCACTCTCCTTGACTTTAAAGATGATTGAGGGTTTGTTTGGGAAAAGTCTGGAACTTGAGAGAAAATTTCAGAAATTTGCCTTGCAGGAGGAATCGATGTTTTGTTTTCTAATTGGCATACATTTTGTTTCTATATAGGCATATATCTTGGTGCAGATTGTGAAACAAGCACAAATACATGTATTGTGAATTTCATGCAGTTGAAACCCCTAGAAAGGTATGTGGTACTGGCTCCAAATCTCTTATTCCAATCCCAGGGCACTATTCCAGACTCTCTGTATTTGCTTTCCTCTGGCAATTCTTTGTGAAGATTTTTGTGTGTGCATTTTTTGTTGGGTTTTTTTATGTGAGCTTCCTATTTAGATTTTACTAGTGTTCTTGTGGTATTAGGATGTCTATAAAGAATATAAAATTATACACATAGCTCAGAGCATGACACTTAGTCTGCTTTGTGTGTTGTAGCAGTTGGACATCGGATTTTACAGGTCTAGCTCCTGAGAAAAGAGGAAGAGGGAGGATGCGGGCACCAACCCACAGATATGAGACTATATTGAGAACCAAAATACATAAGCCACCATTGTGAGGGCCTGGATTTCCTTGCAGTGAAGTAAATCTCACAAATTAATGACATGACCTTAATGATCATGTACTATGTCATTTGGCAGATATGATGACCACTTTTTTGTTGTTACTGAATAGCTGGCAGATCACTTGAAAGAAATATGTATAATTTCTTAGTGTGATTATCAGTATTTGTAAGTTACTGATGCCCTGAAGCTGCTTGAATGTACAAGAGCATGTGGCTTCATGGCATGCATATCTTCAGATCTGTTGGTTGCTGTGGTGGATGAGCACCAAGTCACATACTGTTGTGAGGGATGAGTCCCGAGTCATGTACTGTGAGGCCCAGACAACACCCCCGAGAGACAAAAAGGGTAGTCTGATGCTGCTGGATCCAGGACTGGTGAGATACATATAGATCTCTCTCTCTCTCTCTCTCTCTCTCTCTCTCTCTCTCTCTCTGTCTCTCTGTATGTTGTAGAGCAGTTGCTTGGTTCCCTGTTATGTCTTATCTAGATCATTGTTGCCAACATTGTAAGCTGAAGTAGGTAAAATGATATAATTAATCTCCTGCAACACTATTCCTGTGATAGGTACTCCATGAAGCTACATCAAACTGGATTCTGGCCTATTGTACTTCGTCACTCTTCCCTTCCTCTGCTTCCTGAGTATTTACCTCCTGTGTCCTTTTTACATCTATCAGTAAAATGAATTGAGGTAAATAAAAGAAAATTATTACTTTGTCAGAGTGAGTATTGTTCTAGTGATGTAGTAAAACTGTGGACATCATAGTGAATGCTGAACCAACATCTAGTGAAAATGATATCCTTTGAAACTCCAAAAACACCCCAGGAAACCTTTTAAGTCACCATGTCAGTAACAACAGGACAGAAATTCTGGAGAAAAGAACCTTCATAAGTATTCTAAAGTCTCATTAAATGCTACAGCATCTGTATGCTTTGTCCTTCTGGAAAGGTGGGGAAGAGAGATTTAGCCATGAAATGTGTGGCAAATCTTGCAAGTATTGCATCAAAACTGGTGCCATTCTGCCATGGTGCTAAGAGTGTTATATGGGCTTAAAGTTGTGGAAGTATGCTGATCTTACCTATAGTAGTGGGTATCATGGAAATGCAGTGTGCTCACACTGAATGATTACTTGACCAAAATTTTATTAAGGTTTGGAGTTTCTTGGTGATTTCTTGGAGCAGAGTTGTCAGCTGGATGTGGTCATCAGCTGCTATCTGGGATTCAAGCTAAATGGAAAACTAGCAGCAAGATGACCTGTTCACAATAAGTAGAACAAAGAGCTCTTGATCCTCGTGTGGACAGCTTAATCTATTTTATACTGCAGTTTCCCATCAGTAAAATAAGGATGATTGTATTCTACTGTCCTCAGGGGTGCTCTGAGGGTAAATACATTACAGGTTACAGAGTGTTCAGATGCGTTGGCCAGGAGAACTGTAGAAATACCGGGAAAAAGAATAATTTTGACAGTAAATAGACATGTCTGAATCAGAGATAGGAATGTGCTAGTCAGAGACTTTGAAATTAATTTCTCACCCTACTCTCAGATTGAGTGTAAAATTAACAGCAAGATAAATTTAGCACAAAATCAGGAGTTGCTGTTTTTGAACTTGCTTTGTACTTGCTGCTAGAGATGATACTGACATGTTCCTGCAATCAAAACCATTACTGTTGTGCAGCACCAGAGAAGCTGTCCATAGCTAAGCTCCCCTGGACTATGCTAACAGGCACAACTATTTCCTATTAGTGCCTTGAAGCTGCAACATTGGTCTTCACCGCAAATAAATCTTACACTTTGTGGGATTGGAGCAGATCCTTGGCTGTGTTAGCCTAGGTCAGGGACATAGTATGGGTTCCTTGAAGTCTTTATTTCAAGGAGAAAATGTCAGAAGATGACTAGATGGTGAGGTACTGTAATGATACGGAAGCACTTACGGTTTTGGTTTTCTTGTTATGCAATAATTTTAAAAGTTCTAGGCCAAAGAGATTCCCACAGTTGCAGTGACTTTAAGGGAAACTCACTAAAGGTAATATATCTTCTATGGATAGATTTCAGCTGACTGGAAGAATAGATTTCAGGACCCAGGAAGAAGCCTTTCCATTGATTTCAGGAAATATTATTGCAGGGTGCAGGTGAAGGAAGAATGTGACCAGCTTTGCACAGAAAGTGCTAAGTGCCTTTCTGACAGAGTTTGCAACTACAAGTGTTTTCTCACCTCTAAACCTTGGCTGTATTGGCAGGCTTGCTGGGGAATACTTCTCATACTGAGTCAAGGTGAAATCAAAATAAGAAATCTTTGCTGTCCTACTGTGAGAGGTTCAACTTGCTACTATTTTTCCTTTTGGCAGGAGCTTGGAACCCATTGTATCCAACAAATGCAAATGATGTTTTTAATTTAATTAAGCAAGCCCCGTGAAATCAGGACAATTACAGTCCATAGTCAAGAGCTTTTTATTTATTGGAATTACATCAATAGCTAATTGAAAAAGATTACATAATTCTTTGGGTTGTGGTTGAACCCCAGTAGGCAGATTAACACAGCTGCTTACTCACTCTGCTGCCGCTCCCACTGCCCAGGATAGGGGAGAGTACTGAAAGGGTAAAAGTGCAAAAATTCATGGGTTGAGATAAAGACAGTTTAACAGGGAAAGAAAAAAACTGTGTGCTCAAGCAAAGCAAACCAAGGAGTTCATTCACCACTTCCCATTGGCAGGCAGGTGTTCAGCCATCTCCAGGAAAGGAAGGCTCCATCACATGTAATGGTTAATTGGGAAGACAAACGCCATCACTCCAAACGTCCCCCCTTCCTCTTTCCTCCCCTGGTCAGTTGGGGTCAGCTGTCCCACCTGTGTCCTCTCCCAGCTGTGCACCTCCAGCTTACTTGCTAGCAGGGCAGTGTGAGAAGCACAAAAGGCCTTGATGCTGTGTAAGCACAGCTTAGCGATAACCAAAACATCCCTGTGTTAGCAACTCTGCTTTCATCACAAATCCAAAACATTGTCCCATACCAGCTACTATGAAGAAAATTAACTCTATCCCAGCCAAAACCAGTACAACAGAAGAAAGAAGATGTCTACAAATCTATTTACATAATCTTCATTATAGCAGAGTCTGAGTATTTAATCAAATTTCATATACTTATCCTCAGAGCATCCCAGTGACAGAGGAAATACTCCCTCTGACCATTGTAAATCTGAATGATGATGAGGACAAGAGTCAGAACTTTTCCAATTTAATCATGGGGAAACATGTTACCGCTAGCTGACTGCAGTTCAAGTTATGACCAAAATACATGGCTTTTGGACTGCTATCACATTGAATATGCAAGTCAATGTAAGGGTTAGTGGGAAAAGTTAAATCTACAAAATCTTGTGACAGAGTGGAAAGTGTCTTTTTACTCTCAACATCAGATCTTGGGAGTGAGGCTTGTGATTTCTGAGGTATAGTTTTGGCTTTTGATAATTAATTACCTTGCAATTCTCCATCTCTAATGTAACAGTCATGCTGCACTTTAACCTGTCAAGTACACAGGCCAGAGTTTTCTGTGTATTTCATAGAATCATAGAATGGTTTCGGTTGGAAAGGACCTGAAAGGCCATGTAGTTCCAACCCCCCTGCCATGGGCAGGGACACCCTCCACTAGACCAGGCTGCTCAAAGCCCCACCTAACCTGGTCTTAAACACTTCCAGGGATGGAGCCTCCATGTCTCTTGGCAACCTGTTCCAGTGCCTCACTACTCTAACAATGAAGAATTTCTTTCTAACATCTAATCTAAATCTACCCTCCTTCAGTTTAAACCCATTACCCCTTGTCCTGTCACTGCAGTCCTTGATAAACAGTTGTTTTCCATCTATCCTGTAGGCCCCCTTGCTTGGGAACTGGGCTTTGGGGATGGGAGGTGAATTGCTGAGAAACCTCTGACTTATTTTATCAATTGAATATGTCAGACTTTAGAGTACTGCTCTTTCCACATGTCGTAGTTTAGCCCTAGCCAGCAGCTAAACACCACGTGGCCGCTTGCTCACTCCTTCCCTGTGTTCCCCGCGTCGTCCCTGTCCTGTGTCCCCCACCCCCTCACACCCCGCTGTGAGATAGGGAGGAGAACAGGAAGGAAAAAGGTAAAACTCATAGGATGGGATAAGACAGTATACTAGGACAGCAAAGGAAGAGGAAAATAACTACAACAGTACTTATAACAGAATATACAAAGTGGGTGATACACAATGCAATTTGCTCACTGACGGGACACTCAGCCAATCCTGGAGCCACTGCCCCTCCCTAGCCAGTCCCCTTTCATGTGGAGCATGATGTCATGTGGTGTGGAAATCCCCCTTTTGGCTAGTTTGGGTCACTTGTCCTTGCTGTGTCCCATCCCAGCTTCTTGTGAAAATTAACTATATCCCAGATGAAAACCAGGACACCACATTAGAAAATAAGTTGTGATACACTGTAAACTGCTGCTTTCTGGTGGTTCTGCTGCCTCAGTTCAATACAAATGCTCACTTGCCATCACTGCAGTTGTGATCAGGCTTTATTTAGGTAGCTAGCATTGTTACTCCATTCTTTGCACTCACATGTTAATCTGCCATCATGACCATCTGCTTTCCCATCTCCTCTGCTGTAGCAGATTAGAAGTACAGCAAAAAAATGTGTTCCAAACCTCAAAAGCACTAGTGGGAGCGTACAGCTGTATTGTCCTTCTGACAAGGAAGTCCAGTTGCCTGCAGAATACTGGCAATTTAGCTGAATTTTGCACCTACGCAAGCAGTCACCACTGTTCAGTGGGAAAAATGAGAAAGTGAGAAAGCAGGGTTCTGGAGTTCAGGTCTTGCATCATATTAACCTGTGGCACAAACTGTAGGTGACAAGTTCTATGTGCAAATACTCTCAGCCCCTGTGCAGTTGTAGCCTTCACCTCTTTGATTGGTAATCTCAAGGAGTAGGTATATTTTTCTACTCCTACATGATCTGGGGCTATTTGAGCAGCACGAGACTTCCCATTTCAATTCCCATATCCTTGTTCTGAGGCAAAACCATAATAGATTACAGAATCATAGAATGATTGAGGACGGAAGGGACCTCTGGAGGTCATCTGGTCAGAGTCACCTAGAGCTGGTTGCTCAGGATCATGTCCAGACAGCTTTTAAATATCTTGAAGGATGGAGACTCCACAACTTCTCTGGACAATCTGTGCCAGTGCTTGGTCTCCCTCACAGTGAAAAATTGCTTCCTGATGTCCAGGAGGAACCTTCTGTGTTTCAGTTTGTGTCCATTACTTCTAATTCTGTCACTAGGAACCACTGAAAAGAGCCTGGCTACATCATCTTTACACCCTGCCTTCAGGTATTTATGTACATTAATAAGACATACTTCTCCACCCAGCATTCCCTTCTCCACATTAAACAGTCCCAGCTCTCAGCCTTTCCTCACAGCAGAGATACGTCAGTCCCTTAATCATTTTTGTGGACTCTCTCAAGTATGTCCATGTGTCTCTCAGAGTTGCTCATGTCCTAACTCTCCATAGCACAAGCTGTTGCACTTTATGTTTCTCTGGTATTAAAGACATTCTGCTTGTCTTTTCGGGTATGGACAAATATGTGCCTATTTCCCTTCACCTGTTTTCCTATGGAATCAGTACTGCAACTCTTGAGAAAGTTTCTAGGTGTTGATAGACTCAGATGCAAATCCAGCTTAAGCTTCTTGTGGTTCTATGTGCACATGAAGGGCTTCAGCACAGCTGAATCGTCTGGCCATCTAAGTGGGAGCTTCTGATACCAAAACCAGGAGGTGCTTGTTCTTGCTCTGAAATCACAAGATAATCCAGTTTGGTGGTGAGATAGATTTATGTCCTCATCAGTGAGCCATAGATGGGGACATACAAAAAATGTTTAGGTGTTATGTAGACACTAACAGCATTTAAAGAATTTCTCCAAAATGCTTTCTTTGCACTAGTGGAGGTGTCTACTCCTTAAAGCTTGATTTCTTTGTAGCTGATCAAAGAGAATATTTAGGCATGTTTGTTGAGTGGTGAATGAGCAGGGAGATGGAAACATTTAGTGCCATATTCTTCAGTTTGTGCCAGTGATCAGCTGCTCCTACAGACTTCTCTGGATTTCCCTCATTAGAGAAAAAGATCAAACCTGCAAAATAAAGTGAGGTGTGCACCAGCATGGGTCCTTTCCATTTGATACACTCCATCAAGAACAGAACTCTCCCATGGGCCAAAATTCCTGCGAGAAAACTTGCTCTGGCATGGACTCTTCCTTACAGGCCACAGCTCCTGCCAGGAGCCCACTCCAGTGCGGGCTCTCCACAGGCTGCAACTTCCTTCAGGGTGTATCCACCTGCTCTGGTGTGGGGTCCTCCATGGGGTGCAGGTGGATATCTGCTCCACTGTGGACCTCCATGGCATGCAAGGGTACAACCTGCTTACCAATAGTCTTCACCAGGGGCTGCAGGGGAATGTCTCTGGCACCTGGAGCACCTCCTCCTCCTTCCTCATTGACCTTGCTGTCTGCAGGGCTTTTTCTCTCACATTTTCTCACTCCTCTCTCCCAGGTGCTGTTGCACAGCATTTTTTACTCTTTCTTAAATATGTTATCACAGAGGGACTACCAACATGACTGGTTGGCTCAGTCTTTGCTAGCAGCGGGTCTGTCTTGGAGGTGGCTGGAACTGCCTCTGTCTAACATGGGGGCAGCTTCTGGTGTCTTCTCACAAAAGCCACCCCTGCAGCCCCCTCCTGCTACCAAAATCTTGCCACATGAACCCAGTAAAGACTATTAAAGTTTAGGCAATGGGGTTGGCTTTTACAGGATCTTGTAATTGTCAGTCCTCTAACTTTTGTGCAGCTAAGGTTTTATAGTTTTGAGCTTAACCCACACATAATTGCAGGACTTCATGAGCTGGAGATTTGAGAAAGAGTAACAGAAATGACCAAACTGCTGCCATTTGTCATATTGTAAGACGTCAGAGTTGGCACTGTAATAGTATGGAATGGAGTAGATCACAACACTGCTTTTTCAGCAGGACTCTAAAAAGTACAGTGGGAACAAAGAATCTAACTGCTGTGACAGAGACACTGTCCTGTTCTCTCTGTGCTGACTTCAGTGGCATAAGCAGGTGTGAGTGAGTTTGGAATAATGCATGAGATGAATAAAAGAATGTGGTGAAGAGAGGTTACATTTTAAGTTAAACAGCTGCTTTAAATGTTACTCTTCAGCCATCCATGAAAGTGTGAGCTCACTCAGGACTGGAACAACTTAAATTTAGAGCTATTTTGGTTGGTTGGGGTTTTTTGTTTTCATTTTTTGAAGGCTGAGATCACAATGCCTGTAATGCCTTTACTCAGTATGAGCAGCACCTCCCTTGATTAGTATGCCCATAGAAATCAGGTGAGTCCAGCTTGAGGGGTGCAGCGCCTCACCAAGGTGAAAGAAACCCTTACTGGAGTGTGTTTGGAAGCCTATGATGCTGATCTTGTAAATGAGCTACCTTTACAGCTATACTGTGGAAACAGAGATGGCTTTATAAAGTGTAGTGTTTCCAACCGAAAAATTACCAAACATTTTTAATGTTATTTGAAAACACACACTGAAAGACAAGAGAAACCGTCAACAGTACTGCAGCTTGATGACAGTTATTTTGATCTTTTACACTCTTAGAACTTATTGCAGGCAGACTCCTGCAGATGCATCTGTGAAGATTGTAATTGATATGCAATAATAATTCTGTGAGACTGGGAGGAAAATTCTGGGTTGTTTTCACAGTACTGCTTTTTGCATGTGTTTGTTTTCAAGCATGATTTTCATAGAGAAGAACATTTTACTTATTGTGTAGTAGAAATTCACACATGAAGAGTCAATAGACTAAGATTTCACCATGGCATATTCTAGTTGCATTTGCATTTCTAGCTGTATAATGCATATAAGTATTCAAATATTTTAAGCAGGTATTAGATACACAGAAAACATTAAACTCTCTGAGATATGACAAAATATAGAGGATTGCCTGGAATGCTGGAGGTGAAATTTAATTATGTGCTTAAAATGAAATACACAATCAGTACACATGATTCAGAATTTTCAGCTGTGCTTTCATACCTGCTGAAGGAAAATGGATACTTAAATCTTATTAATTGAATGGGAATTGGGCATCCATATTTCTAAGTGAGCTTTGAAATTTAAGTCTTTAAGCAAATTAGATGGGTTGGCCCATTTGTGCTGGACAATAAAATTCTGCTCCTTGATTGAGTAGAAAGTATTTGTGAGAAGACTCCATGAAACAGGTTTTCTTTCTTTTGCAAACTCCAAATTGTGTTCTGTTCTGGAAGTGTTGGAGCTTGATAAAGACAGGAATTTTTTTATTTCAATGGAAATTTTTCATTTCTTATTTTCTTTAGTAAAATGGAATAAAAATGGAAAATACAACTTTATACTGAGTTGGTTACATTGGAGAAGTAGTTCTATTCTTCTATCTCTTTTTTTCCCCATCTCCTTTTCCATATCCAGTGTAGAAAGGGAGCCCACTAGAACTAGAAGTCTGAAGAGCATTGTATGCAATTCCACCTGACCTGAATGGAGAAGTTTTAATGTCCAAAAAAGATGAGGCAATGAACATTTAATTTGGAAAATGTTGCTATAATTTCAAAAGCCTCTTCTTGGCTGCCTTAAATTAAAGAAATAAAACCCCCAAGCATTCATAGCAAGAACTTTTGGAAGAGGAAAAATGTTTGCAGGCCCTGCTGTACACTGCTTTTTTATCTGTATGAAACAGTCATGTTCATTTGTTGGGATACGGTGTGCTTCACATGTGTATTCCAGACACATAGTTCGGTAACTTGTGCAAGTGCACATTTGGAAGGTTAATAGTAGGCATTTAAAGCTTTTTAATGTTTGAAATGTTAACTTCTGTTTAGCATCAGTCCTGCTTTTCACTGCTTTGTGCTTTTCATTGCAGCATTGTGACTTCCCTAGGAATCACATTGTCTGCTATTTAGGCTATTCTAACAATGCAGAGGTAACATCACTGTGCGAGCAGAGGCTAGCTTTCAGCTCTAGGCTGCTTGCTTTCTCCTCATTCTTCTTTCTGCTATTCAACCTTTCTGTCTTGGTTTTGCATGTTTTCTTGCAAAGCCCTGTGGCATGCTTTCAGAAAAGACCTGTTGAAGTAATGTTTTAAACTTTATGAATAGTTCTTCCAAAATAAGAAAAGTGGTCACCACAGACTGAAGAAAATGTGTCCATCCATAAATCAACAAGTGTTGCCCTTTTGGTGGTTTTATTTACCTATATAAATTCTTCCTCTTCTTTCAAATAGTCATCAATACTTTTTCTATTCCTTGACAACACAGCATCTCATCCCCCTTATTTTAAATTAAAGCTATCTACATTTATCCTGTGTCCTTCTTATGTGAATTTGCAGTCTTTCCTTCCCCTGTCTTGTATATAAGTGCTTTCTCTGCTTCTGTTTCTGAAACTATGTTTTATTACCTGCATGTCTACACTACACAGGTACTCTTGTTACAGATGATGCCACGTATTATCATTGCTTTCTTCATCCTCTAAGGATTAATATAGAGTTCAAGTGAGAGCAAGTATCCCTAGGAACTCAAAGGTCTTTTCACTGTATTATTTGTGGGTGGATAAAAGTAATATTAGTTATACTGATGATTCTGTGAAAAAGACATTCTCCCTCCTTTTGAATTAATTAGCTAATGCAGAGCTGAAGGTTGTCCAGCAGACACACAAAAAGATCTACCATACTTCTTCAAATTAAAGAGCTGTGGGTGTAGGTAAACTGAGATTTGTTTACAATAAGTAATCACTCTTATTTTAATACATCAACTGTGAAGCTGTCAGTTTCTTTGGAAAATAGCTGAGGTCATTTCAAAGTTAGCAATTAATTTCTTTCTTATTAATTGATGAATTGGTGGCTATAGATTGCTAATGAAATAGCATTTTTATTATTTATTGTCAATCTTTCTGTTCAAATTTATTTAAATTCCTGACCTGATTTTCAGCTGGTATAGAGTAAATTTTCACAAGAAGCTGGGCAGGGACACAGACAGTATAGCTAACTCAAACTAGCCAAAGGGATATTCCATACCATGTGACCTTATGCTCAGTATATAAGGGGAAGGAGCTGGCTGGAGAGGGGAAGTTGCTGCTTGGGGAGGGGCTGGGCATCAGGTTCTGGGTAGTGAGCAATTTGCATTGTGTATCACCCATTTGATATATTCTGTTGTAAGTACTGTTGTTGTTATTTTCCTCTTCCTTTGCTGTCCCAGTAAACTGTCCTTATCCCAACAGATGAGTTTTACTTTTTTCCTTCTGATTCTCCTCCCCATTCCACCGAGAGCACCTGTGCTCTCTTTGCACACTTACCTCAAAAAAGCCAACTGTTGCCTGGTTATACAAAGACACTCAAGCAGTGAAAAATTTGTATATACAATTACACTGGATATTGCTGCTAACCTGAGGCACTTGTTACCCTTTTGATGGATCATATGGCTGAATAGCTCACACAGTTTATAGCAGAAGTCTTAGAGGATCTAATTTTGAGTCCAAGTGTCCAATATTGTACTTATAAAGGATGGTAATGGAGACCTTATGTTTTTAACTGCTTTGAGATTAATTTTCAGCCAGCCCATTGTTGGTTCTCTTGTGGCTTGTTGTCATCAGCAGAAGCTTTCCCAATCATGTACAGCATGAGAAATATCTAACCTCTCTCAAAGGAAGTAAAAACACTCCTTGTGGTACTTGTAAGCTTTGGATCAAGCCCGGAGAATCTCCAGAACAGTCATGTCTTTGACCTTTCTTGACATGGTTCTTGGTAGTCTCTGCGTAGTGCACAATGGCAGATTTGAAGTCCTGTGAAGCTACAAGATGCTCCTAGTTTTCTGAAGCAGGGAAATCAGTGAAGGACTGAGAAACATGAGAAGGTTTGTTGGCATCACTTAGGAACAGTGAATAAAAAGGCCAGAGTAATTTAGCAGTTTCTCTGTCAAAAGCTGCTTGGATGGTGAAAAGCAAGGAGGAAGACTGGGAAGCCAATGGTACTTTAGTACAATAGTGAATGCTCATGCTATTGTTTTCCAAAAGGTAAAGCTTTTTAGTGCAGTTGGCCTTGAATAATGCAAATGTCAGAAGGAGGAGAGGAATGAATGCCTGAAAAGCAGTGGGCCTGGGGGCTATTTCTGCACTAGCTGTAACCACACAACCCCCCTTTTACTCTCCTGTACCTTACTGACCTACCAACAGAAGAAAATCAATGGGAAATAATGTGCAAAATCTTCTCTGGTCCATTTTCTCCCTTAAAAAAAGAGAAGTGCTAGATGGGCTGGGCAATGCGCTGAAGACTTTGCTGGGACTACTGAGAGACTGTAGTGCTTAGGTGGTGCTGCTGTGATGGGTAATAGTATAAAGCTCTAAGACAAAAGATACTGAAAAGTGGCAGAAGTGTTCCCTTAAGAGTATACTGTTTAATCATCAGCTTCCTATCATCATCATCTCATCTTATGGCTCACTAGCAGTCTTGCTGAAAGCTCTTTATATTAGGTATTGTGGTATTGGCATGTCAAAATGCCTGCAATGAATTTTTGTAGCTAATTTAGAAGGCTGGATACTTTGCAGGACTTTTGGATATTCAGTTTCAGCAATAGGGAGAGCTCGCTAGTCATTCACTTCTTAAAGAAAAACATAGCAAAACTCAATTAAAAATAGGAGGTCTTTGGGAGTGAAGCCTCAGAGAGGAAAAAAAAAAAAACCCAACAAAAAAACCAAAATAAAGTCTATAGGCACCGAACCCTGATTTATCTGAAAATAGGATTAACAGAAATAAGTGATCATTTGGAGCCTTGACACTGATGGATTTATTGAAGAACAGCCCACTGTGGATGTTTATTTTCTTACAAATTTTTTCTTGTGTATAGTTTAGTTTCATTTTCATTGTGAAATGAATATGCTTTATGCTTCTATTTAAAATATCTCAGAAAGGAAGATGAAAAATCAATAACATAAAAAAATTGATCAGTATAAAATACTTAAATAAAACACCTGTCAACAAAGAGAAATATTAACTGATAGTTAACAAAATAAAGGTAAAACTCTATTTTAATAGTACTTTCCAAATCCGTTTGTCATGTGTTCCTGTTGATCAAACTCTGGCTTTACCACAGGGCTTTTGTTAGTTCAAAAATAGCATTACAAATGTGGATAAATATAATTTTTCTTGACTTCTCTTGTGTGTTTGAATAATTGACAAGATTTTCATCTTCCTATGCACTGTAATCTCCAAGGAACAATGGATTTAAGTATATGATGGGAATGACCTAGTTTAATGAGTTCATTATATTACTGCTGATACTACATCCAAATGGAAAGCATTTTGCTACTGTGACTCATCACAATTCACACACTTTCCTAAGCAATGAAAAAAGGCCTACCATACATTTAGACATTTAAATAAGCAGATACATTTTCAAAAATGCTGAATATTTCCTGGTGGAATTTGTCCATAGGCAGATGGATTTTTAAGACCCCAGTGCCTGCAGCCTCTATGGAGAATGAAAGAAAATGACCACTTCTTTCAGCAAGGCATTTTGATGAAAACCTGTCACCTTTGTTTTGTTGGCTAAATGAGAGTTGAGCTCCATTGGAGATGTGTTGTCCAATGTGAGTATTGAACACTGTGGAAAACTTGGCTCTGTTCAAAGCTCTATTTAATTTGTGGGAAACTGGACCGGGTTTTGGGGTTTTTTTTGTCAAACTTAAGAAATAATTTTCAAGCATAGGTGGATGTTTTCTGTGTTGCTATTTAATGAGTGAGTAGCGGTAGAAAAGATTGGGGGGGGCTTGTTAAACACAATTAAAACACAATTTAAGCCATTGTCAGCAAAGTGACACTAATTCTGAAATTTGTGTGTAAATCCATGTTATCAATCATTACAGAATTTGTGTAAAGCAGTGAGGAGCTGAATTTCCAGATAAAATAAGTAGTCTGCAGACATGCTGAATGTTTTGTGCGGATGGTGAGATATAAACATCTGGTCGTGATTGCCATCTCAGCAAAAACACCCTTCAGAGAGATTTGAGGTTTCATTTTCAAGGGTAAATATACCCTCTGCAGAAACACAATTTTGCCATGGCAAAGCATCTACATATTCCAGTAAGCAGATTTTCCAAATTACGTCTTTATTACATGCCTATCCCTTTAGCACAGTCACCTTGTCATTCATATTCCTGTAATGATCACTTCTGAAACATTTACACTCTGTGTTTTGCTAGCTGGTTGCTGCTTACTCAGTGGCAAGATTATTGATTGCAGGCACTTATTAAGAAAGTGTGAAGCAATAAGCTATGAGAGCTGTTCAAAAGGTGAGGCTGGCAATTATATAGGGATCAGGGAGATTATTATATACAGGGAGTAGGTAAATATGACTAATTGATGTGGCACTGCTGTGATGACTATTTGAATTAAAATGTATCATTATTGATTTTTTGTTGTTTTATTATTGCATTTTAAATCTACATCTTTTTAATGTAAATGGCCTATTCTACACTGGAGCTAGGATATGCTACTGACTGATTTATGAATATATCCATCTGTTACAGTATTTTTATCTCTTGGTGCAATTTTTTTCAGTTTTTTCCCTTATTTTTCACTCTGCTGCCACTATTTGAACGAGACACAAATCATGTACCTTATCTTGAATTCTGCCTCTTCCTCTGTTGCAGTCATTACACTGCCTTTAAGGAGTGTTCTAATTATGAAAATGTTGCGAGAACATCCATCCCGGAGGATTACTTACGAACTACCCAACAGCAGATGCCAGGTAAGACCACCAGGTAAGAGTCAGGAAACACCTCTCGCAACACACTGTGACAAGATTGCTCGATGAGCCAACTCATGACCATATGTGGAAGAAAGACTCGGAAGTTCATGAAAAAGGACACCAAAAGCGCCTCTTCAACAAACCACTAGGGACCATCAGAGACTTAAAGCGCACACGTAATTAAGATGAAAATTTTTATAATGAGTTCCGGGAAACTTAATGAATATGTATGATGTCGGGCAATATAACCCTCACTGGTCGTAGTTGGTGGCATGCATGATAGACGCAGCTATCCCCCGTGCATCCAGCGCCACAATAAAGAATGCCTGCTCTTTAATACTACATTGGTGTTAAGGAGTTTTATTCCTGATTTTGGTGACAAAAAGACAATGAAGAGCATTTGAAGGAATATTAAAAAAAAAAAAA
>VXBL01009877.1:22297-36665 GCA_013400195.1 Aramus guarauna
AAAAAAAAAGAGACATACTTTGATCTCTTTCTTATTTGACTTCTAGGTCTCCCATGAATTAAGCCTTGTTTGAAATTAAAAAAACAAAACAAACATAGAAACAAAAGAATTTGTCTAAGCAGGTTACTTTAGCATTGAACCATTTTGTTTCAAGTTGCTTTCACATAGTTGTTTGATATTTCATCAGAGCTTACCTGCAAATATTAAATGTATGGCCTTATTTTAAATCCTTTTTTTCTGCTATGAATAGTGCTGTTCTGTGATCTCAATAAGGTATCTAAAGAAAAGAACATAAAAATATTGTAGTTAATAAAAAGCCTCAAATGTGACAACTGTGTGTGCTTAATTTAAGGAGGTCTCTGAAGTCCAGGATTCAGGTTTAAAAGCAGTCATTTCAAGAATTTGGTCCTCTCAGATCAGCTGCTAAGCAAGGGCAGCAGAAAGAAATCATCTAATGTACTTTTACTTTTAATGGTTTTGATGCATGGACCAGTAAGACTTTAAGTATGCATACAAGTGCACTGAAACTGGTAGAGGTATACTAGTTTAACATGAGTGGAGAATTTGCACTTTTTAAACTGGAATCTGTATAAAGAGATGAAAACCTTGAGAAGAAGTTGAAATTCACCTGTGGAATAACTTTATAGTGATGATAAACTCTCACTTCCTACAGTCCTTTTCTGTAGGATTTGTGAATGGCTTGGATAAAGGATATTTCCGGAACACACAGTTCATCCTTTTATGCAATGCCTGCTGCTGTGCTAGCAGAGACAAGCTAAGTCCTAATTTTGCACAAATTAGTTAATGGAGGGGAAGCCCATGTTTCGATTAGTGCATGCAGAAGTATAGTTTAATTCTGTATATACAGCATCTCATTCTAAAATCATGGTTGTACTGCTCACATCCTGATACGGTTATAGTGGTCCTTTGCAGTTGATCTCTGACTGCCAGAGGACCTTCACTGGGCTGTTAGGTCGAATGCTCAAGATTAAGAAATTCTAAAAGCACTCCTAAGTGCTTTTTGGAATCTTGTAATTAAAAAAGAAACCACCTTGTCCACTAAATATTTTTTTCTTTTGCTATAGTTCTCATCAGTTTACCCAAATATTGAGCTCTTGGAGGTGCACCACAAGCAGTACTTGGTCTTGGCCTTTAAAGCGTCATGAAAGTATAATTTAGTATTCTTGATGATTCAAAAAAGCCGCTTTGTGTATCCTGTTTTCTGGAGAAGCAGACAGTACTTTATAATCTTTATTGAACTCTAATACTGTGACATATTTCTGCCTGGAAGCTCTGTCATAGAAAATATTTTAGAATTTGGTGGAATATTATTTCTTTTAGCAATATAAGTTTTATTCTGTTCATTAGTTATGAACATGGGCTCAAGGTTCTCAGCAATCCGCTTCATAAAGAAGTGAGAGATATGAAGACAGTTTTGGTCGTGTTTCGCCCACTTCTAATGAACCTTTCTGAGATGTGTTTCTTTGTGCAGGAGACAGTGTATGGTCTTGTGTCACTGTCTTGGCTGCTTCTAGGTTACTGGTGAAGGGTTTTGCTTCCATATAATGTGCTTGTTGAAAACTCCCCAAGAAGAATTCTTTCTGTTCACCTCACCATCATGTATTGTCCTTATCTTCTGATCCAATTACTTCTAGTAACTACAAAGCAGCTCTCTGAGGCTTATATTATTCCCTACTTAAGCATGGGAATTCCCTGCAATAAGTTTTGGGAAGCAAAGACATTTTATTTCCTACTTGTAAGCTGTCTGCTTATACCAAATTCTAGTCATCACCTAGGAGATTCCTTCACCCTTCAGCTCATGCCTTGTATCACTAGGCTCCAAACACTCCTTAAATCTTCATACGGGATTGCCCCAGAAAACTGTAGGGACTAGAGCTATTGTACTGGGGGAAAGAAACATGGAGTAAGCCATGCATTATGAATTTGCAGCTCTACAGTGAATTGCATGCTGCTCTACAAGGCAGATTTTTATGTAGAAGTAAGATGAGCTGTGGTTTTATCAGACAAAGTTTGGCTTTTCCACTCTTGAAAAAAAAAAAGATCAAAATTTGGACTTTTTTTAGACTATCATCTGAACTATTTTTTTGTTTTGTACTTTAGTATAAGCTCAAGTATGTCAGTTAAGACAATGTGTTACTCAGACTATTATAGAAAATAGAGGCTTAGTGTTTAAATCATTGGAGCTGGGATTTTTGTATATTGGTGAGAATTTGGCTTTCTATCAAGGTGACTATCCCAATGACAACATCTTTTTACATGCAGGCAGGCATATGATTTTTTCCACCCATATTTTGAGTTTGAATCTAGAAGTGGTGTAACCTGCTTTCAGAAATGTTATTTGGCTGGTTTACTAGGTGGAACACGGTGATTGCACTAGCTGTTCACATGGCTTCTGACTGGAATTAGTGAGTCTTTGGCCAGGTTGAAGTTCAGTAAGAAAAAGCTCTCATTTGACTTCAAAGTGCTGTGTAGACACATTGCCAAAGTCATAAACAGAAAAGCTGGTTGGTATTTTCTTAAACAAAACAAAACAAAACAAAACAAAAAATATCCTCAGGANCAAAACAAAACAAAACAAAACAAAAAATATCCTCAGGAATGAAAATATTTAGGCAAAAGTGTAACTCTGATAAATATGCCAGTAGTGATAATCCTGTCCTTGATTCTTGACTCCATTGTAGAATTTCTGGTTGTGTTACAGCAAAATCAAATGTAGCCAAGAATATTGCTGCTAAGGGCAACCATTGTATAGTCCTACCCCTGTGTTAGTTAAGGTTTATCCAAGCAATGTACTAATTAACATGTGATTGTCAAGAAATAGATGCATAACTGATAAATTGTTAGTTTAACCAACAAGCCTTGAAGAACCATGTGGACTTGCCAAAAGTACTGGGAAACTAGGGGAAAGGTAATTCTGGCAGGGGTAGTTGTGACCACTGACCCAGGGACCACCTACCCTGATTATACCACTTACTCAAAAGATAAAGGCAGAGAAAAGAACTAAGCATGCATTCTAGTTTACATGCTACATGAAGAAATCTAAGCCAATCATTTAATAGAATAACAATGCATATGTATTACAAAGATGAATATATTAATGCATTATGTATAAATAACCACTGATTTGGAGCTTTGGTGTGCTGTCTTGGGACAGACACCCATATCTGCACAAATATGCAATAAAATACCTCTGCACTATGTGTATATTGGTCTATTGCACACTGGGTATAGGAACCCCCAGTTTTGGGACAACACTTGATGGGGGCACCCAGGGGATTGGTAGTTTAACCATTTCACTGAATTTTGAGAAACTCCTACTTGGATTGTTGGGTTTTTTTCCCTCTCTGCTCCAGATTACAAACTTGGATTTCAGGGGATGGTCTTATTTCTGTAACATTACAAAGAAGCAAACTACCATTGGCTTTAGAACAGTTTAACTACTCTGTAGTAACTACACTCACGGGAAGTCTGCCATTAGAGCTAAATTGCTTTTTATTCATTGTGACATAGTGGTATGCCTGAAAGTGGCTACCAAGCATAGCTAGCATAGAATAAGTAGAGATTTGACTGTAATTGGTGTTAAGCTGTTTGGCTACTGGTATTGTCATTGTCCCACCTCCCAGTAGCTGTTCTATGTTTACCTCTCTGTTGTGGGGATGAGAGAAGTACGTATTGAATTTGACCAGATTGGGAACATTATGAAAGCTTGGAAGTTTTGAGATGGGAAACAGTTACTGTACAGGAGGAAAAGAGAAATATGGGTTTGGTTTGCTTCACTATAGCATGCCAAGTGTGTAAAATTTTTTATGAAGGCAGCATCTTCTTTTGAGAAAACTGTTAGAAGTGTAACTATTAACTATGACCATGTTGCCAGTGTCTCCCCCTGTCCCCTAACACCAATGTGGGCAGCAAGAGGGATGTTGCATCAGAAAGCAAAGCAAACTGGCTAACTACTCAGCTGTGAGTTTGAACCAAAACTTAATTCATGTTTTCCTCCTCAGGAACAGTTGGTCTATATGGAGAAGGCAGCAGATAAATATATAAGGTGTGTTCTGGAAAAACTGAAAGGCCTACGAACCAGTGAACACCTTCCCTCTCTCAGCCCTGCAGGAACAGATGGACTGGACAATACAAGGCATCAGTAATTTATGAATGGCTGGGACAGTGCTTCACTTAAATAAAACAACATACTGCATGAAAGACATGGTTTGAGCCTTGTTCCCAGGCCTCCACTACTGAATTCTTCCATAGAGTGTATAAAGGATTCACTTCTGCATCTCTGCTGCTAGACTGTGATGAATTTTAAATTCAAAATGTTTTAAATGTCATTGCTACGAACAGACAGTAGATAGGGCTAAAGAAATCAGTCTCTTACATCCAATCTCCAAAGTAATTTCAACATGTTGGAGGAGGTAGTATGTAGAACTGTTTTGAATGCTATAGTTTGGCAATTTCAGGGAATTATTTTAATTTTTATTATTAACTTTGGTCAAAGTTAATTTGGTATATGCTCTTGCATATTTTTCACCTGGATACAGCAAAATACATTCTTTTATGCTTTATTCAGACATTTCAGTATCTAATTTGTTGCAATATATCCATTTAAGTGCTGCAATTGAATAGATTTCTATGTAGTTTCCTGGTCTGGAGTTTTCAGCACTGTTGTTATCTTGTTTCATATTCTTACTCTGCTTAGTTTCTTAATTATAATTGCTTTGTGTAAAAGTGAAATCAAGGCTAAGAAATATTTTTGTCTTTTGTGGGATTTGCACTTAATTACTTTTAGAAAGATTGTATTCCGACTTTCCAGTTTTTTCTTTCTGAATTACTTTTTCCTCCTCCAATGTAGTTCATGTTAATGGTGGAAGGAGGCAGGGATAATGGCATGAAAATGTTATGCAGTTGCATGACTTATTCTGCATAAAACTAATACTCTGGGAGACTGTGAGCTACATAGAACATTACAAACACCCCACTCACTGTGTATTTTTTTGCATGCAGAGTCTACTCCTCTTATCACAAAAAAAAACAACCAAAAAAAACCCCAAAAAACAACAACAAAAAAAACCCAACAAAAAATATCTATTAAGTTTTTATTTGGATGGGGTTGACTTCTTCTTTTTAGCCAAATCTAGACTGAGCCCCACAAGCTAGAGGCCTAATCAATACCACACTAACTGCTCCATCAATTCACTTTTGCTGCTGTTTCTCCCTTATCTTTCCAGGAGACTATTGTTACCTCAGAGCAGATAATTGATTTTTCTAGGTAATAACTGCAGCAGGTTATCAGTGATATTTCCCACATACCCCTGTACTGCAAGTGCCTATCAGGGTCTGACAGATCAGACCTGCTTTCTGATTATTCCAAAGCAATGACTATGTTCAGCCTAATGCGAAAAGCCACAGCAGATATAATTGTCAAATGAGCCTAACTGACTTAAAACTTGTACCTTTCCACCTCAGATGCTACAGTAGGACAAGCAATGCATGTTCCCATCTTGCAAGGAATTTTACAGAAATTGTCTCACATATGAAGGGCCTAACAATAATAAAAGACTAGATAAAGAAATTTGGGGATGGAAGAGTTCTAGGACTTGTTTTTTAATTCAAGATCTCATTCCAATTTGTAAACTTAGATAGATGACAAGAAGTGCAAAGCTTCACGAGCTTTCCATTCACCATGCTTGGCTATTGATGGAGAGTGCAGAAATGTGTAAAATGCTGTTCCCTCACAGGAAATAAAACTACCTGCAAATTAGAAATGCTGATGACATTCAAGAGTCATCATGCTTCCTTTCATCTACCAGTTTGGAAATTGGTATCATTTTGTTCTTAAACGAGCGCCCAGCCCAGAAGTTTCCTAAGGGCAGCAATGGAGTTTAGACTGGGTTCAGCACTGTAGCAGGAATCTGGGTTGGGCAAGGAGATGAGATGTTTAAGAAAGTTAAACTTGGGTGATCTTTCTCATGCAGGCAATGAAATGCATGCAATTCCTTCATCAGAGTATGCTGTTTGTCCTCCTTGTGCCTGTTGCCCTAGGGATTTGACAGGTCTGTTACAAATCTTGGATGGGCTGGCTTTTCAGTTGTGGGCTTGTTGTCTTGGACATGTCTGTTTACCCAGCTAGGGTTTACCAGGATGGTGGATAGCCCATAAAATTGATAGCTACTGAATCCTGAACAGTTTGATGTGTACTAGGCATGGATCTCTATGTGAAATGAAGGAGCTTGACATCTTTCAGAAACACCTGTACTGAAGGAAGAAGTCCACCATCTCCAGGGATGTTGCATTTCTACAAAATATGAAAAACAGCACAGTCAACATTGAGAAAAATGACAGTTAACCTTTTAAATTTGCTGGTCATATCCTGAATATGAGGAGAAACTAGAACTGCAGAAGAGCACTGTTTGGGCAAAATGTGTGTCACGGTCTGTTACCCAAGACCTTAATACAGCATTGTATTTATTGCATGTGGTATTTTTCTGCATTGTAGCATTATGAAATACTGAACAAAAAAGATTGCTAAATATCTTTTCACATGATGTGATATTATTTGACTAGTTTCATTTAATTTCATTTGTCCAATAAGTCCAGATACCAGATTCTGCTTCTGTGTAAAGTTCTTATGAATTATGTTCTTGTCACTGAGCCTTATTGAACTCAATAGATTCATTTTACATCTGTACTGATGTACTTGGGGGGGAAAAATTGTACAGACTTTATGCAATGGCAGTATGTGCAAGAGATGAAAAAAAGGAGGGGAGGGGGAATCTGCTTGTTGCTTCTTAGCTCTACAGATTGAGAATTAGTTTTGAGGTACACTAGGATGTCTTTTTGAGCAGAGGAAACCAGCTTCTGTTGAACTGTTTTCATCACTAAATTGCCTGAGAGGTTATTTGAATTTTAAAGTGTTTCTTGAGCATATAATGTTAATCTGTAGATACTGTTTCCCAAGTGCCTGGCCCAGCAATGGTTAATGCTGTTATAAACAGCATGGTCTTAAAAAAACAAAGCCTGTTGTGTTTTGTTAGTTTTCATTGCATATTGGTCCCTTTATTGCAATAAAGAAGTGGCACAGTAACTGGTAAGGAGAAAAAACAAACCAACCTTATTGTGCATGCTCCATTAAGTTTATAGAAACACAGAATTGTTTGGGTTGGAAGGGACCTTCAAAGATCATCTAGTCCAACCCTCCTGTCATGGGCATGAACATCTTTCACTAGATGAGGTTGCTCAAGTCAATCCAGTCTGACCTTGAACACTTCCAATGATGGCACATCTTCTTCAGGCAAGGTGCTTCAGTGTCTCACCACCCTCGTAATAAAAAATTACTTCCTTATATCCCCTCTAAATCTACCCTCTTTCAGTGTATAACTATTGTCCCTTCTGCTGTCACTACAAGCCCTGGATAAAACTCTCTCCATCTTTCCTCAATAATGTCTCCCCAGAGTCTTTTATTCTCAGCCTGAACAACCCTAACTCTCTAGCCTTTCTTCACAGGAGAGGTGTTCCAGCCTTGTGACCATTTTTATGGCCCTCATCTGGACCTGCTTTCACAGGTCTATGTCTTTCTTGCACTGTGGACCTGAGAGCTGGATGCAGTACTCCAGATGGGGTCTCATGAAAGTGGAGTAGAGGGGGAGAGAGGCATGGGGAGCTCCTGTGAAGACAAGTGAAGACTGTGGAAGAAGCTATACAGATTTTTAGGAGGCCAGATTTCATTACTCCAAATAGCAATTACTTGTAGAGTCTTTGTTCCTCCCTCCTCCTTTGCCTTTCTGTTGCTTTGAGAAAGTCTTGTTACTTTATGTTAGGTGACTCCAGTTTCAGACAGACTTCCGCCTGATGGAAACATAATTGTTCTGTTGGTTGAAAAGAACCTACTGATGAAAAGAAGAAAAATCACAAGCTTTTACTTTTGTCTTAGTTACAGATTGGGGCAAATCCTCAGATTGTCAAAATAATCAATGCAAGAAGAAAGAAAAGATGTTTTTAAGCAAGAGATGATTGGTGTACTCTGTACTGAGACCTGCACAGTCTGACCTGAAAGGAGAGAAAAGTCCTTGGAAAGTTACAAAGGCTGAGCAGAAAAATTCAAAGCCAAAAAGATGCACTTTCTGTTGTCAAAAAGGAGACTATAGTCCTAAAACAATAATGCCACACTAAGCATTCCCTCTGATATGGAAGTCATTAACACTTAATGCTGATTACTGTTAGTAGCAGTGCTGATTTGCTTCAGGTTTGGACCACATTTGAGCTTTTCTAAACTTTTATTGCTTTAGTCTAAGAAGTTGCTCTTTGATTTAAAGAAAATCTCAGTTTCTCTCCATTTCCTGTAATTCCTAGGTACTTTCACAGTGGATGGCAACTCTGGCAGAAGTAACAGGATTTTTCTATTGCTGATGTTCTACACCCCCACAAACTGGGGAATAATTTAGTTTGTATTTATTTATATGTTTAGTATTTTTCTTCAAATGACTTGTAGATGTTACTGACCATTAATGTTAAGACCAGAAAACATTTGCTAGGTCTGGGCTTAGTGTGAACAATTTATTGTGTAAAATTTGGAGACACTGGAATTGCCAGATTGGATGGCATCCAAGATCCTTCTTTTCCACTGCCCCCTGCCTGTCAATGGCGTGCTCTAGATGACTTAGGAAACGGTAAAAACCCAGAGACAGGGCTACCCTGGGGTTCTACTCTACACTTTTCCCACAGTAGGTCTCACCTCTCTCTGGTTGTTAGGGCTGTTGCCCTCAAATTGCTGAGGTGCTATACGCTTCCCAAAAATTTTAACTATAATAGTACATCTGTATGGTTTTGCTATCCGTAGAAACATTCCTCTCTACTAAGTTCTTGGCTTCATAGATATCTTATGGCAAAATTTCATCTTCTAGTGACATGCTGTGAGAAAAAAAAAAATCTCCTTTGTTGTCTGCATTTGTCAGACTTGGCTTTCATTGCAAGTTCTTTTCGTCTTTTTTTGAGATGTTCAGATGTGCTGCCTTTTGAATATCTGTATTTTCATTTATATTTATGATGTTCATTCTTACTCATGCCCATTTTTAAGGCAAAACATCCCAGTCTTCTATGCCTGTCTCTTCCACCTTACTTTGAGGCAGTTTCCTGACATGTAATGTCACTCCATGGACAGTCTTCAGGAATATTTGCACTAAAACTTAAATCCACTTATCACTGCAGAATGATCGTTTTTAGACATTGGCTCTAAGGTAAGCTAAACTTAGGACACTGTTTCTGTACAAGTGCCTGAAACGACAGCATTTAGCAGTGGCTACTCACAACTCTCACGTCTAAGGCACTAATTTCAATTCTGGCAAGTGTCTGATATGTTGTGGATTGTATCCTTCACTGGGTACATGAAAAACATTGAAGTGTTTTTTAAATGACAGCTGTTCTTACTGTGGGATTGAATCAGATGTGAGGTAAAATATCAAAATATTCATTCTGCAGCCTGGAAATATCCTCTCCCTCCTAAGCTGGGCAGTGTGGCTTTCATGTCTTGGGCTGTCTTTTGCTTGTAATAACAATGACAATGTAGCTGTGTCAAAGACAACCTGAAACACAAATAGTAATGATGCTGCAATTCATCATAAGGACTCTTATTACAGTACTGCAAGTAGTACTCTTTGATGTAGCTGGGTGCATTATTGGCTTTAAAACAAAACTGTGGCCATTGGAAAGTACAAAATCCTGACCTGATATAACTGAAATAATCAAAGAAACCTGAAAACAACTAAGACAAGGTCACTGAAAATATTCCCACACTGCCCCTTGGAGAACCTGTAAAGTAATGCAATCTTTGAGAACATGGCCATTCTAAATTCAAAATAATCTCTTAAAAATAATAAATCTTGTTTTATCATCCTGCTTACATTAAAAAAATAAAACAACAAAAGTAAGTAAATGAATTAATGAAACAAAGCACTGGGCTCTGGATCAAAAGACAGTTATGCCAATATTTATGTTTTGGGACAGTGTCACTAAACCACAGCTTTGCACAAAAGCCAAATTAAATAAACATATAAATAAATGAAACTAAACTCCAGGTCAAGTGCTAATCTGAAGTCAGTGCTGTAGACCTAGTGGAAGAGATTGGCTGAAGATCTGAATGAATTAAATTTCTCTTTTCAAATATACAGTGTTCATATCGCTTTTCAGTTGCAAATATAGCTCAGGGCTGTGTGATAAACCTTTTTAAAGAAATTAAAATATGATGACAAGAATGCAATGAGTCAGAACAGCTTCAGTCAGATTATTCTGAATGAAAATCATGCAAAAAAATGAGAAAATATTGAAAGCTAGAATGAAAATAAAGCTCACAGCTTTGATCAGTGCATTTCAACAAATAGAGAGGACCAAACATTGGAATAACCTGTGCTCAGGATTCATTTGAAAAAAAAAAAATAACAAACAAAAAACCAAACCCAAACAAAAACCAGCAAAAACCAAAACAGAAAAGCCAAAGGGAAAAAACCACATTCCCCCATGCACACACACCCCCCCAAAAAAAACCCAAACCAACAAAAATCCCCAAACCCCACAATATTAAAAAAATCTCTTTTATGATCTTTTAAATTTGAGTAAACAAGCACACATAAACCATAGAGACTAGAAAAAGTTTACATGACTTTAGTTTAACTTCTGGGAGCTCAAAATTAGTCTTTTTTTTAATGGTGTGTGACACAGTATTGTTCTAACTGGCAAATGATGGTGGCTTTATGTTCATATAAGAACATCCCTCTAGAAGAGCCAGAAAATATCTCAGAAATTTATCAGGGTTGCTTTTAACAGGAAGGTGAAGCATGATATTGAAGTCTTGTCCTGTAAGCTTAATGCTAAGTGCCTCCCAAGGCACTTAACCAGTCGCCTTGAAATTGCCATCTTCTGTGCATCTAAACAAATCCATTTCTGGAAAATCTCCATCAGTCTATTGCTCTGGCTTTTCTCAATCCAGGCTTGCAGGCAGCCTAGGCCCTCTGTATGTATAAAAGGCATGTTTCTGTCTCTCAAAAGTAATCATAAGGATTTATGGTGGACTCAAAATTGGACTCAAAGACTCAGTGAACTGCTACATGTTACATTTAAAATGGTTGTCCTGTCCATCTTTGTCATATGAGGTTACAGAGATGCTGTTAATTCTGTCATTTCCCAAAGCTGATGTTTTTGAGTTTGTAATCTGTTTTGTCTTCTAATGGATGTCGTGACTCAGTAGTTCAAAACCAAACCTATGCTACGTGCAAGGGTGGCTTAGCCTGCCCTCTGGGATGACCTTAACTACATTGCTTTGCATCAGTGCACCCTACCTTTAAAGTGAAGCTGATTACATCACACCCATTTTTAAAAAGAGTAATAGGAGGACCCTGGGAACTACTGACCAGTCAGCCTCACCTCCATGACCAGTATGATCATGGAGCAGATCCTCCAGGAAGTTATGGTGAAGTATATGGAAGACAGGAAGGTGATTAGAGACAGCCAACATGACCTCACCAAGGGAAAATTGTGCCTGACTAATCTGGTGGCCTTCTATGATGGAGCGACTTCATCACTCAATGAGAGAAAAGCTATTGATGTTGTCTTCCTGTAAGGTCTTTGATACAGTCCCCCACAGCATTTTTACCACTAAATTGGAGAGATATAGATTTGATGGATGGACTATTCAATGGTTAAGGAACTGGCTGGATGGCCACATCGAAAGAGTTAGATTCAATGTCCAGTAACAACTGGTGTCCCTCAAGGGTCTTCACTGGGACGAGTACTGTTGAATATCTTCATCAATAGCATAGACTGATGGCACCCTCAGCAAGTTTGTGGATGACAAGCAGAGTTGCACAATTTATATGCTTGAGGGAAGGGATGAATTTGCTTTCTGGGCTGCAACTGGACACTGATGGCTTGTGTCCAGTTTTTCATCCCCCAGTAATGATAAGCTAAAGCTAAGTGATAATATTGAAAAATGCAGCATAAGTCTAGAATGATTCTGTTTTAACAAAACACTTCTGAATGTCTTTATATGCTATTGAAGTTTTAAAACATAAGCACATTATTACCTTATTTAATGCAGAGTGTCTAAATTAATGAGTAAACCCTTGAAAAATTTCTTTAGTAAAGATCACCTGTCCACAGGCTGTGACACCTTCCACTTGCCTGTAACAAAGAGGACTTCAGGGCTTTTGAGGAAAGGTCTTTTTCCATACTTTTTACATAGAAATAAATTAATGGAAACCACAGCAGAACTGAGAGGAAAACACTGAAAAAAAACAGGGTAGAAAATTTACAGTAAATAAAAGAGAGATATAAATATTAGAAGATTGAAAAAAACCCAACAGTGGAACAAGAACAGGAAGCAACAGAAAGAGAAAGGTAAACAAGAGATGAAAGGTAAATAAAAAACAGAGTGCGGGAAAGAGATATGAAGAGAGAATCAGTTTCAGAATGTGTTTTAGTCAATCAAGCCTAAGATGATGCAGGAAAAAAAAAGTCACGGTGCATAAATATGCCCTTTTTATATCTCCAAATACATTCATAAATCAGACCTGATATGATCTGATCCAAATTCTCCCATCACGGGAATCATCAGTCTGGAGCATGTAGTCATGCTAGTCTGCCACTACCTGATTTAAGAATCGTAGTTTTACAATATAAATTCCTCAGATTAAGAAACAAGTCTGTTACACTTGGAAAAACATGCAGTGGAGTGCTTTGACTAAACATGCAATCCAGTAGTTTACTTTCTTCATTAGTGATTTACATCCAGAAATAGTATTTAGGGGTTTAAGGGCGTGCAACCTCAGTTATTCTCACAAGGATATGCTGTCATCTTGGTGCATGTGATGTTCCAGTAGAACACACCTACAACCCCTTGCATCTACAAATATAATTTTGTATTTATTGTACATGAAATTTATCTACATCAGGAGAACAATAAACATGAGGCAAAGTAATTTTTTATTTCCTCTAGGTCCAAAAAGAGCTTAAATCACTAGTGCAAATCCCAGGGTCTACAAGAGGAATGAAGGTAGGCGAGGTAAATTCAATCCTTTGTCACACTATCTAATGAATTATTGTTGTCTTATTAAATATGTACTCTGGTGGAAAAAAATTCTGCAAAAACAATAGAACAAAAATAGGAATGAAATAGTATCTTTGTCCATTGTATTGGTAAATATCTTATAATTCTTTCAGAAAAGTTTTATCCTTAAATCTCGTTAAGAACCATGTAAAAAATCATTGGAAAGTGTTTCAATTTTTCCGTAAATATTTGGGAGGAAAGAAGAGGACAAAAATCCCTATAATAATTTGCAATATCACTTCTAAGGTCTTAGAATGTGCTTTTGTTATGCTTTAGAAAAAACTCTGCTAACTTGGGGACAGAAACTTTGTTTTTAGTGATGGATGTTGGGTTGTCACTGTAATCACTTACCATGAGGAAATGAAGCTTTAAATAAAATACCACATATCATGAGATTCATGATAAAAAGGGTGAGAATTGACCACAGTGGGTTCTTGAGGGTATTGTCTGGTGCTAAAAAAGTCTGAATCAATTGCTGTTTTTTCAGAGAAGCATGATATACCATGTTCAGAAGATGGAAAAAAAGGAGTAAATGTACACCATGATTAATACAAGCCTTTGATATGTGCTGTTTCTGTGCAGATGCTGCTTATGTTGTGCATTTCTCCCCAGCAGATAGAATTAATTACCAAAATATCTGTAACTGGTTTTGTTATAAACCAGAAGACAAACAGTGGCCTTTTGCTTGGAAGGGTAATCCCGATAGAACAGTTCCTTGCTATAATGACTCACCAAAGTCTGAACATCATGCAGGCAACGTCATGCTTCTTTCCAGGGCTTGGCAGCCTTTTTGTTCATAGAGGGGTTCTGGGAGGTTTGCAGGTTTTAAGGGAAGTTTGCATAGGGTGTGCTCTGAATACTTCAACATAGATAATGTTACTTGCTGTGTCCTTTTTCTATGTGGATGTTAATATCACTGAAGTGAAATAATTTAAGGCCTTTAAAAAAAAAAAAATAGCTGCCTCAGCCACCAGCTAAGCACCACTCAGGCACTCGCTTACTCCTCCCCCCATCCCAAAGAGATGGGGAAGAGAACAGAGAAAACCAAACTTGCAGGTTGAGATAAGGACAGTTTAATAGGATAGCAAATGAAGAGAACAACAACAACAACAGCAACAATAATAATATAAATGATGTATAAATGCAATTGCTCACCACATGCAAAAGGAAAACAATCTGACACTTGGTCTGTTTCCGAGCAGCAAATCTGCCTCCCAGCTAGCCTCCCCAGGAGCTGTATGTTAGGGAGTGTTTTGA
>VXBL01009879.1:1508-22708 GCA_013400195.1 Aramus guarauna
ATATAGCAATCATAGTAGTGATGACATGCAGCATTATGTAGCAATCAACACCATACAATATAAATAATTGGCTATTCTCACCCAAAATCAAATCCCCCTGAGGTACACATAGGACTTCCCGGTCGCCACACGCCTCCCCATCCTTCTGCATCACCCACCAAGTGCACCCAGGTCCTTGAGCAAAAGCAGTCCCGCAGTTCAGTTTGCCTTTGCCCAAGGCAGGGCTAACCCAGACTGTCTTCCCTAACATATTCTTCATGTGCACTAGGGGGACTTTATCCCCTTCTACAGTACGTGGAAGCTTTGATTGGGCAGGGCCAGCTCAATTGATAGACCGCTTAGTGTTAAGTAACCAGGTGGCCTTTGCTAAATGTGTTTCCCAATGTTTGAGGGTCCCACCACCCATTGCTCTCAGTGTAGTCTTTAACAGAAAGCTCGTGGCTGCTATTTTGTTGATCACATTCATTGGGATCTGATGGCATCCACCTTGCCATTTTAAAAACTGGATCTAGTGTGCAGGTCCCTTGACCTTACTTTGTTTTATGGGAAAACCGGCTTTCAGAAGAATTTAGACTATTTTCTTCCCTTTCTCAGAAACTTCTTCTGCTGAGTTGCCCCATACAATGATGTCATCAGTGTATTGCAGGTGCTCTGGGGCTTCACCCTTTTCCGGTGCACTCTGGATCAGTCCATGGCAAATGGTGGGCCTGTGTTTCCACCCCTGGTGGCAGTCAATTCTAGGTTTACTGGACAACCCTCCAAGTGAAAGCAAACTCTGGCCTGCACCCTGCTGCCAAATGGATTGAGAAAAATGTATTAGCTATATCAATTGTGTCATACCACTTGGCTGCCTTTGACTCCATTTCATATTGGAGTTGCAGCATCTCTGGCACCACAACATTTATCAAGGAAGCGGCTTCATTCAGGCCAGGATAGTCTACTGTCAGCCTCCACTCTCCATTAGATTTTCACACTGTCTATATGGGACTGTTACAGGGTGAGCGAGTTCTGCCGATCACTCCCTGACTCTCCAGTTGACAAATTAGCTTATGGATGGGAATGAGGGAGTCTCGGTTGCTTCAATATTTCTGCTGGTGCACCACTGTGGTAGCAATCAGCACCTGTTGTTCTTCGACCTTCAGCAACCCCACAACAGAATGGTCCTCTGACAGATCAGGCAAGGTAGACGACTGTTCAGTTTCCTCCATCTCCAAAGCAGCTACTCCAAAAGCCCATCAGTACCCTTTTGGGTCCTTGAAATACCCTCTCCGGAGGTAGTCTATGCCAAGGATGCATGGATCCTCTGGGCCGGTCACAATGGTGTGCTTTTGCCACTCATTCCCAGTTAGACTTATTTCAGCTTCCAATACAGTTAACTGTTGGGATCTCCCTGTCACTCCAGAAATACAGATCTGTCTGGGGAACTTCCCCCTGGAAGCTGGAGCAGCAATTTTTCTGGAAGTACCTCCATTAGAGATTTTTTTTCCTTGCAATTCACGTACCCATGCCTCTAGTTGTGAGGCAGGTTTTCCATCCCACTTCCTCATGTCCTCTCCATGGTCATGCACGTAAAACCACAGGGTGCCTCATAGTGTGTACCTGCTATATCCTCTCTTTTGAGCAGGGGAACGCTTACTCCTAATAGCTGAGATACTGATCTGTACTGGTGTGAAATAGGACATATCCTCTTTAAGTTGCGGGACCTCCTGGGACAGTTTCTTGAACAGGTTTTTGGATTTTTCAGATAGTCTTTCTATGGCTGAGACACAGGGCCATAGGGAGGAAGAGAGATTTTCTTTGTATTGCTGGAGTTGGCCAGCCACTTCATCCACTGTTGGTGCCTCTTCCTCTTTCCGGGCCAGTACTGCCAATGATTTGGCATAAGCTGGTGGTGCGCTCTGTACAAACCTCCACCACATAGGTCAGATATATTGGACTTTGGATCTGTAGGTAACTGCACATTGTCTGGGTCATAATAAACCATCTCCTGCATGGCTAATTCCCTCAGGTACTGGATATCTCGCTCCATGGTGGTTCACTTGCCTGGATGACATACACCACCTTCACGGAAGGGATACCTTTCCTTCACACTTGGCAGGAGTCGCCTCCAGAGGCTGAGGGCTTGTGTCTTTTTCGCAATTGCCTCGTCAATGCCCACTTCCCTAGACAGGGATCCCAGCTGCTTGGCTTCCCTACCCTCTAATTCCAGGCTACTGGCTCCATTATCCCACCATCGGAGCAGCCAGATAATGATGTGCTCATCTGGAAGGCAACTGAAATCTTTCCACATATCTCGCAGCTCACTCAGGGACAGGGATTAGATGATTACCTGTGGTTCTACCTCTTCCTCCTGTTCTCTTGATGGTCCTGGTTCATCGTCATCCCGTATTTCTTCTTCTGTGTAGAGGCGACTGATACCCGCACAGGTTGGTTTTTTCATTCAGCTGCACTGCCTGTTGCCAGGGTTTGAGTAGCCACAGTACCTGTTGCCAGGGTTGGGGTAGCTGCAGTGCCTGTTGGTCTTTTTTCTCTCTCTTCCCGCTGAGGGCACTGCCTGATATCAAGCACTGTTTGATAGATACTGGCCAAGGCCCAGCACAGTGTGATAAGTTGTGCCTCCTTGGAATAGCCGCAGCATTTTCCTTTCAAATATTCTACCACTTTATCAGGGTCCTGTAGTGGTTTGGGAGTGAAGCTCCAAATCATCGGGGGTGAGAAGTTCTCTCGACACCTGCCCATATCCTCCCACATGCCATGCCACCCATGACTATTCCACCTCAGAACAGATCTCTGGGTGGTATTATTAAAATAATTTTTCGTAACCCTAAACAAGACTTGAAACATATTCAGGAGACATAGCAGGAACAGCATGCTGGCTTGAACATCCCAAGGGTATTCAAAATTCTCAAAAGCTTCTGTAACCAGCCTGAAGGAAAAAGGGGAGGTGAAAGAGCAGGAGAAAGCATCACACACACACACACACACACCCCCATCTTTCTCATAGATTGGGTGTGATTATTAATCAATTCTGAGAGATGTCATCTGAGGTACGGACATGACAGCAATGCCACATACAAATACCAGCTTAACCTCATGACCAGTGATGTTATCATATCATAAGTCGATATCACACAGTACAGCAAAATGAGAATCCTGATCCCTCTCCTAGAGGTGATAAATAGCACCACAGGGAATACATACAGCAAGTAAGAGTTTACATATCACAGCTATGTGAACAAACAAACCACCATTGTGACGAGTAACTGTTTAAATAATATTACAAATATTTATAACACCTTTTTTTTAACACTCTCTGGTCAGATCTGTCGTTATCTCAACCCTTATCACAGAGGTACCACCAGCATTGCTGATTGGCTCAGCTTCAGTCAGCTATGGGTCCATTGCAGAGCCAGCTGCCAGCTGTGTCCGGCACGGGGACACCCAGACCATCACAGAATCACAAAATGGTAGGGGTTGGAAGGGACCTCTGGAGATCATCTAGTCCAACCCCCCTGCTAAAGCAGGATCACCTAGAGCACGTTGCACAGGATCGTGTCCAGGAGGGTTTTGAGTATCTCCACAGAAAGAGACTCCACAACCTCTCTGGGCAGCCTGTCCAGTGCCCTGTCACCCTCAAAGTGAAGAAGTTTTTCCTCATATTCAGATGGAACTTCCTGTGTTCCACTTTGTGCCCATTGCCTCTTGTCCTGTCACTGGGCACCACTGAAAAGAGTCTGGCCCCATCCTCTTGACACCCTCCCTTTAGATATTTATAAGTATTGATGAGATTCCCTCTCAGTCTTCTCTTCTCCAGGCTAAACAGACCCAGCTCTCTCAGCCTTTCCTCATACAAGAGATGCTCCAGTCCCCTCATCATCTGTATTGGGTTTGCGTGGCAAGGTTTTGGTAGCGGAGGGGCTAGAGAGGTGGCTTCTGCGAGAAGCTGCTAGAAGCTTCCCCTGTGTCTGACAGAGTCAATGCCAGTCGGCTCCAAGATGGACCCACTGCTGGCCAAGGCCGAGCCAATCAGCGACAGGGGTAGGGCCTCTGTGATAACATATTTAAGAAAGAAAAAAACAATCTAGTGGGATCTTTTGCAGACAGAGAGAGGAGTGAGAAGATGTGAGAAATAACTTTGCAGACACCAAGGTCAGTGAAGAAGGAGGGGGAGGAGGTGCTCCAGGTGCCAGAGCAGAGATCCCCCTGCAGCCCATGGTGAAGACCATGGTGAGGCAGGCTGTCCCCCTGCAGTCCATGGAGGTTAAGGGTGGAGCAGATATCCACCCTGCAGCCCATGGAGGACCACGGGTATTATGAACTTCCTGAGCCAGCCAGACCAACATGTGGGAAGTGTATATGTAGCTCACCCTAACATAGAGTATAAAAACTGAACAGCCAACAAAATTAATTTTGAAGAGAGCAATGGACTTCATGTGGCTTCAACCCATGTATTCCTTCTCAGAGACTGGGGATGCCCAGCATCATAATGGTGAGCATACAGAGACCAGTAATGGGAATCGTGTTTGTACTGTGATCCAACTGTATGTTGCAATTGCTATATTGTGTTTGTGTTGTGATTTCAGTATATTTCTGTATCACTCAGCTAAATCAAAGTTTCATGCAATGTCAAATACTTTCAAATAAGTAAATTTGATATCAAACATTAAACCCTCATCATGTGGAATACCTAGAAGAACCTTGTCAGAAAGTATTGGACTCTTTAAAGGAGGAGAAATGTGACCTGTGATAATTTTGTTCTTCCCTGAAGTAATATTTAATATAATGAAGTCTTGAAGTCTGTTCTTGACTAAATCTTCTACCTGTGTCTATTCAGCCCATGAAACAATTTTTTCTTCATAGTTCTTTCAGTGACTATAACTAGTTCATATTTGATTTTTCCTTATATAAATCAGACTGCCTTATTCACAGGTAAATAAGTCTCTTCAGCTTTATCAGCCTCTCCTTTTTACTCTCCAGGTAATTCTCATGAGTTTTTTTATTCTATCTTGTTTTCATTCATCCTATTCTTTGCTAAGCATAAAATTCCAATCTGACCAGATAATCTCTGATCAGGTTCTTTTAGATATTCCTCATGTGTAGAATTTAATTTTTAATACTAAATGTACTTATTTGAAGTTATTTGATGTTACATGGGATTTGGATTTAGCAGAGTACTGAAAGCACAGCAATGTATTGAAATCACTATACAAGTACAAATTACACTTATCAGAGTATACCAATTGCAATATACAGCTGAATCACAAACATGATTCTCATTACTGGTCTCTATATTATGCTCACCTTCATGATGCTGGGTGTTCCCAGTCACCAGGAAGCAATATGTGGGTTGAAACCAGTTCAAACCTGTTGCTCCCTTCAAAGTTCTTTTTGTTCATTATTCTGGTTTTATACTCTATTTTGAGCTGAGCCATGCATATACCCCCCCCCATGCTGGTCTGGCTAAGGAAGACATATATTCGCATTCTTTATATTAACTCAGGGATGAACAGTTACACAGCTATTTGTTTCATTGAACTGATATAACCAGTTGATTTGCTCAACTGGTTGACCTAATTTACCCCAGTTGACCCACCCAACTGATGTAGTGTTTAGCTAAAACAAAGGCCACCCTCTGGTCCCTTTTGTGTTGAGATACGTTCAGCTTGTTTTGGAACAGCTGTGGTCAGTCACTCCCTACCTTTTTCCCTGATCTTCATGAGCTATGACATAGCCCTTTCCTAGCTCCTCACAGTCTTCTTCCATTGAAGGGGTTCATTGATTGGTCATATAATCACATTGTTTATTTTGGCTATTTTGATTTTTTATATGATACATTCCACTAATATTATGCAGTATATCAACTCATCCTTCTACAACTCTCTATGAAACATTATATGTGGTCTTTAAGAAGAAAATAAATCTTCATTGTTAATATTTGTTTACACATTCACAGCTAATTCTGTTGACTATTGACACTAATAAGCAATATCAAATGCCTAATTAGGCTACAATATACAAGTAGGCTATTTTCTAAAACAGTACTTGATGGAAGATTATTTTCAGTATGTTACACGTGCACTGTGACCAGGCCACAAATGGGGGGATATTAGAAGACAATTTCCTGACTTCTGTTTTCAACATCAAACATTGATGGTAATATGGTACCATTTTCCATATAAAAACTTTGAGGTTTGTAACTTTAATTAAAGAATAAATGAATAGCCATTAATTCTGTTCTGTAACATCTAAATGATTATTCATAAAAATAAACAGTGGCTCAAGTCCTCAAATAAGCATGCAGCTTGACATTGTACAGTACACAGTGGGCAGACCTGCTAGGAACAGGTAGAAACGAATTTGTTCCACTAGTCACAGAGAGCACTGTTGCAGACTGCTGAAAGGCTGCCATGTCAGGCCTGGATCAGCTTTTCCTGCCCTAAATTTCTGTGCATGCTGAAATATAGATAGCTATTAAAGCACAGAGCTCTACCAAAATCTAAAGACATATATAAAAAAAGTTCCTAAGTCTTTCTTCTTTTTCTGCTGCAGAACCATACTGTCTCCTGTCTTGTCAGAGAGGTTGTTAAAACAAAATCATCAATGAAGTAAAAATGCACTGAATTGGTACAGTGACAGAAGCATTATAATGTACATTATCTGATTGTGTAGCTGCCCATATATACATGTTTTCTCATTTTTGTGAGTGACTTCATAATAAAGTTTGAGAACAAATATTTATAAGGCATACATGTTTAAGAATGTAAAAAGATGTGCTTCACAGCATTATATTCACTGTGATTTATTTTTTTTTAATATTGCATATTGCCTGTCAGGAAGCAGCAAGAATAGCTGCTCTACAAATGTAGGTGAGCTGGGAGCTGAGGGTGACAGTAAGGCAGGGGCAGTGCCCTCACCAACAGGATGCACTTCCACTGCACCTGAGGAAGAAGAGCAGAACAGGTCCAGTAATGGTAATCAGGGTCAACTACAATCCAGTTATGGCCAGGCAAGTTCAGAGTGACAAGGCAGGGCCGAGGTCAAGCCAGGTTGGGGTCAGTAAGGTATGTTGAGCATAGCTCAGGCAAGACCCAAGGGTGAGGGCCTGAGCTTAAATGCAGGCCTGAGCAAAAGAGGGAGGTCCCTGACAAGGCATCTCCCAGCTCTTTCTCACACTTGGTTTTCCCAGCAATCTGATCCCAAGTTGCATGGCTGCACCATATCAGCGTATGTGCCCTTGAGCACAGGCAGCCAAACCCCAAGGAGCAGGGGCAGGGGGACGGTGCAGAGCTTGTTGGTTCCCTCAGGGCCCCCACAGCAACTATTTAAATGAATACTGAGGAAAACTGTGCGCTGTGCATGCATGCTACTCATTTTTTCACAATGTTTTCTTATCCTCAATCAGCCTTTCCAGTTTTAACAAAACAAGAATTCTTTATGGACATATACATGCTAAATTTCAGTTTGGAAAATAAAAGAGTTTTTAATTGCAAGACTGAGTTAAAAAACTAAAGGTTTTTACATCTGCAATGTGTTCCTTACTCCATAGTCTGTTACTTTGTAAATGGCCAACAGAACTTTTTTTTTTAAGAACTTTATCTAGAATTTTGGATGAGCAAAGTGTAATGCAAAGTGTGCGTGTGAATCCTGAAAATGATACCAAACTTTTTTTTTTGTAAGGGTCTATATAAATTATATCACTTATACATTAAATGAAATAGTTATACAATTTTTAATAGAAATATCTTTTTAATATTAACTTTTGAAGCTTTGCATATTTGATTGCCTTTCTTGACCTGAAATGTCAATGACATATATTAAGGTTACTCATATAAGCAATTTTAAACATGTGGTGTAATTTTTAGCAGGGTTCTATTCATTTCTAATTTTGAGCAATCTGAAAAAGTAAACATCTCTGCACTGTTGCTTTTATAAATTAGAATATTATGTCTTTGCACTACACAAACTGTAGAGTATTAGGTTTTTCTTATGAAGGTTGGTAATAGACATTGTGAGACTTAATATTGTTCTAGTCATTATTTTACTAGGTTGTAAGTGTACCAAGATTGTTGTAGGACTACTATAGTATAACAAGATTCAGATATAATGCAATGCTAAATGTTATTTATGTTTGCAGGGAAAATGGTACCATCGAAAGCAAGCTGTAAAGGAATTACATAGTACATTGATACGACTACTTAATGAACTGTTACCATGGGAACTAAAGCTAATGAAAGCATTTCAAAGAAACAGGTAATTAGCTGCTCTTTTTAGCAATAATACAAGAAATTTGAAACAAAATCCAGCTCCTTACTTTTAAAAACCAGGCAATCTTAGCTGGCTTCTAAAATCATGGCAGTTAAGATATTTTGAGAATAGAAATGATATCTAAGTAGCATTTTAGTCTGAAGAGATAAATGTCATTTTCTGTAACAGATTTACTGATTACAAATAAATTTGAGATTTAATCCCTGTTTTTTTTTCCCCCACAATGCTCTAGAATCCCTAAGCATACTTGTCTCAAGCTATGCCATATCATAAGCTAGCTGTGGTTAATATTGCTCTTTGTTTGATCAAAAAATTCCTGAAAAACAGTATTAAAAAACCTGGACCAAGTCTTCTTACAACTTTTTAAGTCAGTCTATGGTATTAAGTACTACCTAAAACTACCTGAACTGGTCATTAACAACCTCATAAGAGAACTAGTTCTTAAATTGTTATTTTGAGAGTCTTTCTAGTTTTGTAAATTAGCGTCTGGGATTATGTGCATCAGACGAGCATCAGTGTAGCAGTGATAGGATTAAAGATAGTTAAGATGGGTAATATCAGCAATGAAGATGAGGTGAGGACTAGAACTCAGATTCAAAGCCCTTTAAGGACTACATATGTTGCCACTGCATCTTGAAGCTTGTGCTACTGTTGTCTGTTAGCTAATGTCACACTCATCTTAGGAGGATCCAGGGAACTACAGGCCAGACAGATTAATAACTATTGGGAAAGTTATGGAGCAAATCCTCCTGGAAGCCATTTCTAGGTACAGGAAGGACAAGAATGTGACTGGGAACAGCCATCATGGATTTACCAAGGGCAAATTATGCCTGACCAACTTGATTGCTTTCTACAATAAGCTGACTGACTCTGTAGACAAAGGGAGAGCAGTGAATGTTGCATACCTTTGGCCTTTGACACAGTCTCCTACAGTATCCTTAGAGCCAAATTGGTGAGGTATGGACTGGATAAGTGGACAATAATGTGTGTAGAAAATTGACAGGGCTTCTGAGCTCTAAGTGTCACAATCAGCAGCACAAAGTCCAACTGGTGGCTGGTTACTACTGGTGTCCCTCAAGGATCAATACTAGGGCCAACACTGCTGATATTGTCTTTAGTAATGACCTGTATAATGACTCAGAGTGCATTCTCAGCAAGTTTGTGAATGACACCAAATTGGGAGGGGGTGGTCAATGTGCTGGAGAGAAGAGCTATTATTCAGAGGGATCTGGACAGGCTGAAGAAATGGTCTGACAGGAACCTCAAGAAGTTCAGCAAGGACGAGTACCAAGTCCTGCACCTGGGCTGGAATAACCCTATGTACCAGTGCAGACTGGGGGTCCACTGGATAAGAAGAAGCCTTGCAGAAAAGGACCTGTGGGTCCTGGTGGGCAACAAGTTGAATGTGAACCAGCAGTGTGACCTTGCAGCAAAGGAGGCCAACAGCGTCCTGGGCTGTACTAGTAACAGTGTAGCTAACAGGTCCAGGGAAGTGATCCTTCCTCTCTATTTGTCACTTGTGAGACCACATCTGGAGTCTTGTATCCAGTTCTGGGCTCCCCAGTGCAAGATAGACACATACTGGAGCAAGCCCAACAGAGGGCCACCAAGCTGGTCAGGGGGCTGGAACACATGACATAAGGAGAAGCTGAGAGGACTGGATTTGTTCAACCTGGAGAAGAGAAGGCTCAGGGGAGACCTTATTGTTGCCTGATCAGATGATGCAGAGAAGACAGAGTCAGACTCTTCTCAGAGGTGCAAACCAATCAAGTAAAAAGCAACAGACACAAGTTGGAACATGGGAAATCCCGATTAGATATAAGGAAAAAAATCATCATGAGAGTAGTCAAACACTGGAACAGAGGCCCAGAGAGTTTGTGGAATATCCATCCTCAGAGGTGTTCAAAACTTGACTGGACAAAGCCCTGAGCAACCTGATCTAATTAAACTTGCTTTGAGCAGGGAGTTGGACTAGAGACCTCCAGAGGTCCCTTCTACCCTAAATAATTCTAAGATTTAAGGAAGTACCAAAACCTTATTTTTACTGTCATAGTGGTTGAGTTTAGGTCCAGGCTAGAATCTATATAAGGAAAAAAACAATCTAGTGGGATCTTTTGCAGACAGAGAGAGGAGTGAGAAGATGTGAGAAATAACTTTGCAGACACCAAGGTCAGTGAAGAAGGAGGGGGAGGAGGTGCTCCAGGTGCCAGAGCAGAGATCCCCCTGCAGCCCATGGTGAAGACCATGGTGAGGCAGGCTGTCCCCCTGAAGCCCATGGATGAAGGATGAGGGGGTGTAGAGATTCCACCTGCAGCCCATGGAGAACCCCACGCCAGAGCAGGTGGAGGCACCTGAAGGAGGCTGTGACCCTGTGGGAAGCCGACCCTGGAGCAAGCTCCTGGCAGGACCTGTGGACCCATGGAGAGAGGAGCCCACGCCGGAGCAGTTTTGCTGGCAGGATTTGTGATCCCCGTGGGGGACTCACGCTGGAGCATTCTGGTCCTGAAGGTCTGCACCCCATGGGAGAGACCCATGCTGGAGCAGTTCGTGAAGGACTGTAGCCATGGGAAGGACTCACATTGGAGAAGTTCGTGGAGGACTGTCTCCCCTGAGAGGGACCCCATGGTGCCGCAGGGGAAGAGTGTGAGGAGTCCTCCCCTTGAGGAGGAAGGAGCGGCAGAGACAAAATGTGGTCAACTGACTGCAACCCCCATTCCCCATCCCCCTCTGCTGCTGAGGGAGGAGTAGCTAGAAATCAGGAGTGAAGTTGAGCCCGGGAAGAAGGGAAGGGTGGGGGAAGGTGTTTTAAGATTTGGTTTTATTTCTCATTACTCTACTCTGATTTGATTGGTAATAAATTAAATTAATTTTTCTCTAAGTTGGGTCTGTTTTGCCCATGATAGTAATTGGTGAGTGATCTCTCCCTGTCCTTATCTTGACCCACAAGCATTTCATTATACCTTTGCTCCCCTGTCCAGCTGAGGAGGGGAAATGATAGAGCGGCTTTGGTGGGCACCTGGCCTCCAGCTAGGGTCAACCCACCAAATCATCTTTGTAGCCCTCCGCTGGACTGTCTCCAGTAGTTCCCTATCTGTCTTGTACTGGGGAGCCCAGAACAATACTCCAGATGTGGTCCCAATCTCTTCTCACAGAAGCCACCCCTGCAGCCCCTCCACCAAAACCTTGCCATGTAAACCCAATGCAACAGTATTACAGTATCCTGAAAGTAAACCTGCTGCTGCTTCCATAAATGTCATGTTTGAAACACTCAATTAAAACATAACATATATATCTTGGCCCATTCTTCAACAAGATGGAAGATCCAGCTTTAGTGTGCTTCATGCTAAACCAAAACCACTTCAGTCACATGATAATTTGTACTGGTTTAGCACTTCGTAACTTTACTAATTTCAGAATTGTAAAAAAAATTTTTTTGAAGATAACTTTATCCTGGAAAACTTGCTGGATCAAGTATAACTCATCTGTACCACTCAAGTTATAAGAATATCTAGTTGAGCTGTATCTGTAATTAAAAATTACCACTCACGGAAAGTCTGTATTAAGTGGTCTGGCTAATTTAGCAGAAATGTGATCATGGGCCTGTGGTCAAATCTGTACTGCTAGGCAATTAAGATTATACAGTTCTACTAATAAAATCATGACCTCACATGATTGACTCTACATTTCTCTGCAACTAGCATGAGGTAATACTATCAGAAAGGGGACAAATATTTCCACAATTGCTACAAGTTAAACTATGCACTCTGAAACAGATTCATTGTCCTAGATACTTTTTGTAAAAAAAAAAAAAAAAATCTCCCAATTAATTATGTTCTCTCTAGGTAAAGTCTACACATGAATCATGGTTCAATCAACTGTTGAGCCTGTTTTATATGCTTGTATTATGAAACTGGAAACTTACATTAAAATTAATATCAGAAACATGTAATAAAATAACGCTATCCCAGTTCAAAGTAAAATGTGACCTCTTCAGCCAAGAACAACTTCAAATACACTAAAAAAACCCCAAATAAAATCCCAATGTTTACCTTATTTTTAGTGCAGTAAACAAAAAATCAGCTTACCAGATTTGTGCTCTATATTCTAGCCTAGACAATTTGCTAATTACTAGCATCTCTTCATTATTTTCTTAATGAATCTCTCTGATGTCATGTTTATCACTGGCTGAGCTCTGTAGTTCACTGTATTTATATGCTAAAATACCACTAGATATCATCTGAACAATGATATAGAAGAAAGAACAAGGGAGAAAGTAGCATTGTGTGACTATAGAGGTAAGTATTGTGTCATGGTGGATATTATTTCACAAGAGTATTCAAATGGAGCAAAGTATTTACTTCTATCTTCTGCACATTCCTAATGGAATATGAGCTTCTGGAAGTGGGTGGCAGCTATTTTAGTGGCTGAAAAATGAGGAAGGTTTTTTACCGAAAAAAAGGAACATTATGGTCATCTAATTACACCAATGATATGATGCATTCCTGAAAGCAAGAATTGCTTATTTTTTTAGATGAAGCTTTCTTCAGAGGAAATAATAGATCTGTAGATTTTTTACAGATGTACCTGTATTTATTAGGGTATTAATTTTCATAGTGTAAGGTGGAAAGCAGGAAATGGAGACAGGAAAGTAGTGATGGGTCAAATTTTACTCAGTCTTGTTGCTTATTGTTAAAAAATTAAAGAGGATAGAATTTCATTTCAGTGAGGGAAGACTTTTAAACACTTGAATATATCTACCCTGCACATTTTTAAAGGGCTTAGGTTATTGTAGGTTATCTTTTCTATTTGATTTTTTTGGGGGGGGGGAACTTACAAATAAAAGCATGAAAAAATTGAGTATTGTTCCTCAGTAAAGTTAGTTGTTGTGTGTCATTATTTTCAAGGTCTCGATTGAAGAAAGACTATGATAACTTTCAGAGACAGCTAGACTATGATAAATTTACCAGAGAATTATGGAGTAATGACAAAAGTGAGGGTGATGCTGGCAAAGAGCGTTTTGAAATAATAGCCAGTAAATCTTCAGAGTCTGTAGAACATGAGGCTGTTTCCAAAAAAGATCATCTAGACTTTGGTAAGTACTTATCAAAATTTAATAGCCTGGACTTGATTCAAGGGCCTATCAGTTTTTTCATGCATGTTTCTGTCATATATTTTACCTTAATTATAGTGTAAGCATACTGGATATTGTGATGCACTTCTGATAGATGGTAGACCAGGAGAAGGGGGCAGAGATGACCTAGATGAGAATTTTGATTTTATGTATTAGTAAGCTTTTACCATTTTGTGCTTAATTATTTCTGTGATAAAATAGTAGGCCTGCTCAGAAGAATTTACATTAAATCATCTGTAGCTTAAGTTGTTAAAAAAAAAGTAAAATACAATACAGATGATTAATGCTGTCATCAGCTCAGAAACTGTTCTTGATAGCTGTCCTGACAAATGTTTATGAACTAGCACTTTGCCTTTATCTGAACATTGTCAAACTGTCATATAGGTGTATCAATTGCAAACCTGTAAAACACTTTAAAATTTTACTTTACTATTTTTGCAGATGAAATGAAACTGTTAGAGATTGTTTTACCTACAGGAAAAAACAGACTTCTAAAAAGAGATTGGACTTCTAAAGAAATACATAAGATGCCGCCTAAATCTGTTAAACGACAGTCCGAGCCAAACAGTTGTCTGGGTGATAGCACAAATGAGCTTTCACCAAGAAAGAAAGCTAAGTTGAGCACTACTGAGGCTATAGTCCAGAGTTCAGAAAATGGCATGCAGACAGACAGTTGTTTGACTGAGCTGAAACAATATGAACAACCAACTCCAGAATCATTTTTCCTGTCAAATCCTGCAACATCAATATCAAACTTTCTGAAAGGGACCAAACCCATCCAGGCCTTGCTTGCCAAGAGTATTGGAAACAAAGTGACATTAACAAATCCACTGCCACCTCCCCCAGGCATAAATGCATCTACTTCTGAAAAAAACGTTATATCACCTATGGAATCACCACCAATAAAACCAGCACTGCCTTGCCAGACCAATTCAAAAAGTCCTTTGCAAACATCACACAAAATGCCAGGTAGTCATTATGTATCAAGAGACCTTCACAACAGCTCAATGAAAATTCAAATGCAAGCTGTGATTGACCCTAAAACTGGAGAAAAAGTCATGCAACAAGTCATGCAACCTAAGAATTTTCTTATTCATCAGAATGAAGGAAAAACTGTATCAAAGAACATTCAGTCATGGCAACAAAAGTCTCCTGAACTGCACCCTACAACCTTCTCACAAGCAGCAATTGTCAATGTTTCTTTAACACCTGTCCTGGTAACACCAACTGCACATGTTACCAATACACTGCCTAGTACAATTTTTAACAAGCATATTATACATCTGTCACAGATAACTAGTCCTGTGAACAGACTGCAATCATTGCCTTCTATAAACTCAACAAGTAACTTATTATCATCAACAATTACAATGAGCCACAGTGAAACTGACAATACCAAGCCTACAGTTTCAGCTGCCCCATTCCCTATATCTTTGGCTTTACCCACTGTTCCTACAGGTAGTCAGCCTTTTACATCAGCAACAACATTAAGTGGATCTACAAATACTACTTCTTCCTTTCATAGTCTCACATCACAGAAGACCAGTGACTCCTTTGAAGCTAAGCAAGAACTAAAAACAGTGTGTATAAGAGAATCGCAGGCTATTCTGGTCACAACACGAGGTGGGAACATAGGAATTGTTAAAGTACAGACAAACCCAGACCAGACTGCAGCTAATAGTTTATCTCCTAATTCAACTTTTCCTTATGCACCTCAACTTAAGGCATTTTTGGTGCCAAAATCCACAATATTATCAACCTCTACTCTTTCATCTATAACAACAGCCACATCTGATTTTCCAGTTTTTGGACAAGCATCTGTTTCTGCGTTTTCTACCTCAGCAGCTGCTTCTTTCAACATTCCATCTTTTCCTGCTGGCTTAAATCAGATAATGGGGAAAAATTTCAAATGTATGTTAGGGCAGCTTCCTCATGGGGGCATTTTGAATCAAACAGAGAAAACCTGTCATGTGTTCTCTCCTACTTTCTTGGCACCCCTTTCCTCAACTAGCACTTTGATGTCGGCAATTCCAAGCAGTCCTGTTAATGCAATTAGTGTTGGACAGGATAACACTGGCATTACCCCAAATTCTTCAATGCAGCAACCAGGTGATACTAAAGCTAAAAAACATCCCCTTATACAATCTGAGATTAGTACAGTAACAAATGGTGATGTAATCAGTGGTACTCCAATTAAAAAAGTTATGTTAGTCAAAAATCCACCTATTTTGTCTCCATGTGGGGCTACAGGAGTCAATATTATACCTTCTCTAACTTCCACTGGTATAAGTGCTCAGAAATTAGTGTTCATTAATACTCCACTTCCTAGTGGTGCATCAAACACTAATCTAGTTGTGGAGTCATCAAAACTGATCCTCCCTTCTTCCATAAACAAAACATTTGTTAGTGCCACAGAGCAGCCACAGTTGGTTTTGATCCCATCTACAGTAGAAGTACCAATAAAAAAAAATTCATTGCCTAAAGTGGCTCAAGTAAAAGATGTGAAAATTGGACTAAACATAGGGCATGCCTTTGTAAATACCAAAGTCAATGAACAACAAATTCCATCAGTGAATATATTGCAGTCTGTCAATTCTAAGGGAGAAGACAAAAATAGTATGGGTCTTACTTTATGTTTGTCAAGCAATGGTAGCTTGGTTCCAGTACGTTCAGGGTTTAGAAGTCAAAATGTTACATCATTGAATAAATCCATAGGTCTTGTAATGAAAGCTACAACTGCCTTTACAGTAACAGAAGCAAATGCATGTTTGGAATCTGTTTCAGTAACACCTAGTGAGACTTCTGTTAGGACACAACCTACTGTCTTGATTGATGGAAACAACACTTCAAGAATAAGGCCGGGTTTAGCTAAGCAACCATGTACATTGAATATCAGAAATACTGTGGATATATCAACTGCAGAAACAAGACATCTTGCTTCACCTGTGCTAATTTCAACTACAAGACCAACAGTATCTCCTCAGAACTTATCATCTACTTTAGAGTTTCCAGCTGTTAGCCTGCCTGGATCTGTAGCCATCTCCCCAAAAGTGATACATACAGTTCCTCACTTGATAGCAGTTCCAAATCTCCCCTCACTTCCAAAAGACAAGCCACCCGCGTTGCTTCAGTTTCAGTTACCAGGTATTTCAGCTGCTTTGCCATCTAATACAGATATTCACAAGCCTCAAAGTATATTGTCCTCTGCTTCACAAAATACAGGTAAAGTAATTAATTTTCCCAGCTTTTCTTCTCTACAATGCCAGCAGATGTCTCCTAATATAGTGAAAGTAAGTCATACTTACACCTGTGCTTCTGCTATTCAGATGTCTACAACTTCACCCTCTGTAACAAGCCAGGCAGGTGATCAATTGAATGAACCTTGCATTCAACAAAAAATAATTAACACCACTATGCCTTTGTCACCTGGAACTGAGATAATGATTAATGGTACTCATTTTATTGTTCCATCACAAGGCCTTGGACCTGGCAGCCATGTTCTTCTCTCTTCTAATATGAAGCAGACTCCTCTTCCTTTAGCTATTAACCATGGTCAAGGGGCTCAAGGTGTACCAACTGTTAATCCTGTACCCCTAAAGATCACACTAGCACCCACTAATTCATTAAATTGGCAAACATCAAAACATTCTTTGAAAAGCTCTACAAAAATTGTGAACTCTTCTGGGTATGCAAACGCTTTACCCACTGTACACACAGTGCCCCAGACATTGAATACTCCTGCTAGCTCATGTGCTTCACTATCAACACCACCACTGTCTATGTCTTCAGTGATAAAAACTCCAGCTAATCTTTTAGTTGCAACTTCTTTGATTTCTTCCATGCACCCTGTGAACTCTCAGTTATCAAGTAACACTTCAGTGTTTGCCTTAGATACATCTATCAAAAAACTGTTGTTAAGTCCAGAGGGAGCCATTCTGAATGCTATCAATACTTCAGCATCAAAAGCTTCATCATTGCCTTCTGTTGTAATGTCCACAAGCAGAAATCCTATCACTGTCTTTCCTCCTTTTCAATCATCTTGCTTAGATAAACCTGAAAAAGCTGCATATGAACTTAGAGCAAATGAGTCACTTTGAAATGTTGAGGCATTCTTTTTCTTTGGAAGTGGTTGTTATAACTTAAACCATTTCTTATTTTGTTTAAAACATTGTGCATTTATTCATAAAAAAAGTTAGATTATGGTTCTTTTCCATTTACCTGTGGGACTTGAGAGGAGGAACAATATATTCAGGTTCAGAGTTATGCTTTCAGAGGGTTAATACAATAGTCATGGCATGAATTTGTACATATTCCTGAATTCTTAAGAATCTGTACTAAACTATATATACAAAGAACTACACTGTTTTATTCATGTTTTTTTGGCCCAATGTATAGGGGGTTTTAATTTTTTTTGTTAATTTTGGACCAGTTTACTGTTTGGCAACAATGCAGAAGAATCTTCATGCAATAAATCAAGGTTCTATACTGCTTTGTGTCAGTAATAGTTTAAAAGTGTGTATATCTGTCACATTGTGGCAGAAAATACATATATATGCACATCTTTTCATTTAATGCAGAAGCCTCTGACCATGACTGGGTGCCTCTCTAAAGTGCCTCTGCATGCAATAGGGATCAAACAGAAAGAATTAGAGGTCTGTGTGCAGCTGCAGGGCTGTGATCTCATCAGGATCACAGAGACATGGTGGGATAGCTCACACAGTTGGAGTGCTGCCATGGGTAGATACAGGCTCTTTAGGAAGGACAGGCTGGGAAGGTGAAGAGGGAGAGTTGCCCTTTATGTGAGAGAGCAGCTGGAATGCATGGAGCTTTGTCTAGGGATGAACAATGAGCCAGTTGATAGTTTAGGGGTTAGGATTAGAGGGTAAACCAACATGGATGACACTGTGGACTGCCTGATCAGGAAAAAGTAGATGATGCCTTCTTCAGACAACTGGAGGAAGCCTCACATTCACAGGTACTGGTCCTCATGGGGGACTTGAACCTCCCTGACATCTGTTGAAAGGACAACACAGGAAGGCACAAGCAAACCAGGAGGTTTCAGGAGTGCATTGATGACAATTTCCTAACACAGTTGATTGAAGAGCAGACAAAGAGAAGCACTCTGCTGGACCTCATACTTACAAACAAGGAAGAAATGGTTGGGGATGTGAACGTTAGGGGTACCCTTGACTGCAGTGATCAGGGGATGATGGAGTTAAGGATCCTGAGAGGAAGGAACAAGGCAAATAGCAGGCTCACAACCCTTGACTTCAGGAGAGCAGACTTCAGCCTGTTCAGGGAGTTTCTTGGAAGAATCCCATGGCAGACAATCATGGAGAGAAGAGGAATCCAGGTCAGCTGGTTGATTTTCAAGGATCACCATCTCCAACTTCCGATTGGTCCATTCTGAAGAGCAGAAAAATCAAGGAAAGGCGGCAGGAAGCCTGCATAGATGCACAAGGAGCTCCTGCCTGAAGTCAAATATAAAAAGGAAACCTACAAGAGGTGGAAGCAAGGTCAGGTGACCCAGGAGAAATATAGAGAAACCATCTGATTGCGCAGGGATGTGGTTAGGAAAGTCAAAGTTGAATCTGGTGAGGGACGTGAAGGGCAACAAGAAAGAATTGTATAAGTACATAAGCAGCAAAAGGAAGGCTAGGGAAAATGTGGACCTGCTGCTGAATGGGGCAGAGACTCCGGTGGGAAAGGACATGGAAAAATGCCAAGGTACTCAATGCCTTCTTTGCCTCAGTGTTTACAGATAAGATCAGCCTTCAGGAATCCCAGGCCTCTGAGACCACAGGAAAGTCTGGAGCAAGGAAGACCCTTGGTGGAGGAGGATCAAGTTAGGGAACATTTAAACAAACTGGACATACATAAGGTCACAGGGCCTTACAGGATGCACACTGAAGAAGTTGGCCAATGTCCTTGTGAGGCCGCTCTTGATTATCTTTGAAAGGTCATGGCTATCTGGGGAGATTCCTGATGACTTAAGAAGACAAAGCCAGGTTCTTCTGAATGGTGCCCAGTGACAGGACAAGAAGGGATGGGCACAAATTGAAACACATGAAATTCCTTCTGAACATAAGGAAACATTTTTTTTACTGTGAGGGTGGTTGAACACTGGAACAGAGTGCCCAGAGAGGTTGTGGTGTCTCCATCCTTGGAGATATTCAAAACCTGAATGGACAAGGCTTCGAGCAACCTGCTGACCCTGTGTCACAGATGGACTCATGCACATCACTTGTAAGAGCGAAGTAACAATATACTTTATTGATATAAACCAGTGAATTAACAAATTTAAACGGTAAATGCAACAGTGGTTTAACAAGATTTGATGGCAAGGTACACTTGATTATTTACTGCATAGATGATAGGGTCAGACAAAACTGTCAGGGAGACCCTCCCATTGAGTCATGAGGTTCAGAAAGACCATCTTGCTTTCTAAACCCTTTCTCAGAGAGGAGTCCAGGTGTGGCTGGATCCAATCCTAGTCCCAGAGTTGAGCAACGGTTTACCTCTAAAGGATTATATGTGCACAGTCAATCCTTTATATCACTTAGCTAAGATTTCAAAGTTTAGCATACTATTAGTCACTTACTGAGAATCTATTGCAGCAAAGAATCTCTCAACATCGAGCAGTAACCTTGAAAGGTGTCCCTACTCAAGGGGAGATCCTGGCATGCAGCCCGCTGCCGTGCAGGAGAGATCAAAGGGCTCTTGGACTGCTTGCTATTGACTATGATTGACTCATAGTCATATTTGCATACTAAATACAAATGTTAGTTTCTTCCAAATTTGGCTTGAGTTGGACATTGACCAGCACTGTGGTTAGGTGGGTGCATTGCTCAAATTAGCCCTTTGCTATTGCGTTGTTATCTGTCTCCAAATTCACTGAGTCATGCAACCATGACGACCAGATGCAGCCATGACGACTGCCACTTGTGGTTATTGCTTGAGCAGGGTTTTGGGAAATAAAGGTCAGGCTGGGGCAGGGGGGAGCACACCATCACACCCTGCTTAAGCAGGGGGATTGGACCACATGAACTCCAGAGATATCTTCTAACTTCAACTATTCTGTGTTTCTGTGTGATTCTGTGAAAATGTTTTTCAGTATCATCTAACAATACAACAATAACAATATTATAACTATATATATTATATGTATATATAATATACAATACACATGTAACATATATATAACAAATAAGATTACACGGTAGTGTATTACAATTACTGTATTAGATTATATTGGAATGCAATATCTTACAATGACATCTGTTTTAAAAAATATTAAATATATTGTTATTTTTAATTTTGGTCCAGATCTGATTAGAAAAAAACAAGAACACTTGTGACTTTTTAGTGTGCTTGATGTTTCTATTACATAAGAAAATTTGAGTTACAGCCATTGTTAACTAATGACTGTCACTTGATTTCTCCTTCTAATGTTTTAGTTCACCTATTTTTTTTCTTAAAAATTCAGCAGATGATAATGTAGGCTAACAGCAGATGCTCAGTTGGAGTAATTATGATTGTGACTGCTCTCTTTGGATCAGTGCTTCTTTTAATGCTCTGCATTAAAAAAAGTGTTCAAATGATTTATTTTGGCATACCTCAGTTCTCATCATTCTGTTATGTTAATTCATTGTCACAAAGACAGAATCAGACGATAAAAATTTACTTGAGAACCTTCATTCTGAAACCAAATGCTACAACATCCTTTCCTTTTACTTTATCTGACTTTATCGCATATGCTAAGTTAGCACATTGAAATAGGTTGTCTGATGTGGTTTAGGCCCAG
>VXBL01009880.1:17330-43881 GCA_013400195.1 Aramus guarauna
TTTTGTTTTTTATTAAGGTTTCTCCACTTCCTTTCTGTCTCTTTTTTTGTGTCTTCCATTTGACCATTTTTCACACACTTTTACTTATTTTTGCAGAGTCAGGCAGTAGTCCCCTAACCTGTCAGAGCTCATCTTGAAGAACTGAGGCCTTTCAGCTACCTAGATTTCATTTTACTCTGGTTCCCTGTAGCCCATATCCTGTATCTTTGTTCAAAAAACAGTTAAGGACTTTTGCATTCTTTTCCTCTATCTTTTAGCTAGCTAATGCAAAACAGAATATCTGATTTTTTTACGATTCTTCTCACTGCCCAAATTCAGGAACATAATTAATCATTCTCACCATGACTCTTAATAGGAATTTCAGTGTACTTCCTCCATGTGATGGTGGATCCTTTTCACGCAATTTTTTAAACATATACAGCAAACATTTCACACATACAGAAGAAGCCCAGTTTTCTTTAACAACTGCCTAGTCAGAAACCATTTTCAGGAAGAAAGAAGTCCAAATGCAATCAATAGCTGCAAGAAAAAAATATTCTCACTACTAGCATCAGTCTGTGTCTTCTTCAGAGATCCATGCAAGTTTTCTTTCTTCTTTGAGAGATATGTTAATGTCTGTATTTTATGTCCTGGGTTGCAGTCACACTCTGTAAAGAAAATTATTATGCTTTTTCATTTGTTTGGATAGCTGGGTGCTAGCTTTCTCCACTCCATTCACCCCATCCATCACTTTTCATTGATGGTTATCACCATTCCATAATAATCCTGCGTTGATATTTTATTTATGAATGTCATATGTCTGTTCCTTGCAGATATTCTACTGCCTTTTTAAGCTCCTCACCAGGACTGAGCATGCCTCTGTGAGAACAGAGGTCCACCGGTTGCAGATTAATCTCCAAAGATTACATCTTTAACAGCACTTCACTGATTTTTATTTTTTTTTACTATTTTCTAAAACACTAATTGTCTTTAAACACAAAATGTAAAAAATAACAACGTTAACCAGCAATGAAACCTCCCAGTAGCCAGAGCCTTAGTAGATGGTACAGAACCATATTTATGAACTACAGAAGGAACTCAATGCACCTAAACTCCTAAATTATAGCAATATTAGCAAATTGACCAGCTCTGAGCATATTACTGAACAATGAATTTCAGCATTGAGCTTGCTTATGGTGATAAATTGTTGGAGTGACGCTGACGTGCTTTTGGCTTGTGCTCTCTGAAATTCTCCAAAACAACTGCCAGCTGTGGTTGCAGAAGTAGTGGTGGGAAAGGTCCACATGATTTGGATGCTGATATTAGCTGGGATCAAAGCTGGTCTTTGAGAAGACGCTAGCAGTAGAGCATAAGCAGAAGCCAATGCAGCTCCAGATGTATTGGCACCCTTTGGGTACAGAATAGGTTGCAGTGGGAGACAGCAAGTAAAATGTGAGCAGTGCTCCAGACTTCACTCTGGTGTTCAAGATCATCATGTGAATGTAGCTGCAGGAAGTCACATAATTTAAAAATAAATTAATAAGTGAAATCACCATGTCCATACATTTTTAATGTTACACATCCATCTACCTAGTGCCTCATTATTTTTTTAATGAAACAACTAATTATTTTCTAGGAAACACAAAGACCTTTAAAAACCACCATGATTTAGCTAATTAGTCCCTCAACACATCCCAGGGAGTAAATAAATTAACCAGCAGTTTCCCTCATTGAAACCTGCAATTTTTCTCTGTTTCTTTGATCGCTGTAATTACCAGAGGGATTAACACTATTGGTGCTGTCATTTGACTGCTTTAAAACACCCACATGTGGAGCACAAGGTCATTATGGTCTTTTACTAGAAGCACAGATGAAACTAAAGTTGTTGTGACTAGCTCAGAAAACACTTTTTTCTCCTTGGGTGCAGGATAGGGTGAGGGGGGAGCAGTCACAGAGGTGAGAATTTTCTTTCCCCGAACTATTTTTCCTGCTCCCATTTGTATGCATGTACATTTCTGTAATCTATGAATGGATAAGTGTTCTATCCTGAGAGCAGTATGGCTACCAGCACGTTGTTGTAGTGAAACAATGTCAAAAAATGCCTGTGTTGTCCCACAGACTTATAACTTGCAGCTGTAAAACAGCAGCCTGTAACACTTGAGTAGATGCGATGTTGTGATACCTCATAGTTTTATAAGGATATTTATGCAACGTTCTCTTCCACAGGCTGAAGGCAGCAGAACCATATTTCTTCTGAAAATACAGGCTAACTGGGATTTCTTTTCCTCTTCTGTCCTTTTTATATTCCTGGGTGCAATTTGGTGATTGTACTTTATGTCACATTCTCTGCGACACTTTATTTTTTCCTTTCCATTTTCCTGGGCCTGTTACCTCAGACTTCAGCTATTACACCACAGCTTTGTCATCTTCCAGAAACACTGCCCAGCATTGGCCCTGATTCCACTCAGATTAAATCTGAGAGCGCCTTTTTATCGAGATTTCATTGGGAGCAATAGCAGGTCTCTCTGAAACTGGTACCCTCAGAACCGCAAAGGCTGTTAGCTGCCCATATGGCCCTCGCCTTGCTGGCCCCACCTCACCATGCTGAGAGTCAGATGCGCAGGTCGCTGACTATACCATGTTATAGATTTTATACCTCCGGTATTGCCAGTACCATGTAGGATGTTTGTAGAAAACCTCAAGAAAATGCTGCGTAGCCAGTAAGCTGAATGGCAGATAAGCAAGAGTCCAGCAAAGGTAATATATAAAACAATTCTCTTTTGCTATACCAGAAATGTAGGATAGTTCTTTTTCCCAGGAGCAGATTTCTATGAAAAACAGTTGAGCAAAGACTGTGGTCCTCCTTATTATTGTTGACAGTTTCCTTACTCTACCTTTTTGTTTAATACCATCACTTGAAAAGAAATGAGTCTTGAAGTTGTTCCCAGGCAATAAGTAGAAGTCTGTACACAACACTTTCTGAGGTGATCTTAGTCAGACTTCTTATTTAACTTTCTGTGGACCTGTGCTTCCAAGCAGGTATTTTTCAGGACAAGAATGGGATGAAAGTTTTTACAATCCTCTTGTTACCCAGGGTGAAGAGAAAGGGATCCTGTTCCTCACAGGGACTTTAGGGGTTGCAGCAGATACTCCCTTTCACTCCCCTACATAAGCATGCAGAAGGTCCCTGCATACCCAGTAGTCTACATGTTCTTGTGTATGTCTGTGACTGGGACAAATCCAGTCCACATCATTTTTCTGCAGCACTGGAGATAATGGGGTGTGTGGGCAGATAATTTATCTCAAAAATAGACGTATTTACAAGCTCTGTTGAGACTTAAATGGCCTCATTGTAGCACTTGGAACTGAAAATTACCGCTGCATAGTTGTTTCTGTAATCACAGGACATAATTGGTGCTCGTTCTGGAAACAAGAATTTCTAATGTAATGTCATCAGAATCTCAAGGGCTACGGCCAGAGGCCTGTGTGATTTACGTATCAGGTCCTGATAGATATTTGTTCACAGCTGGGAAAAAAAAATGTGAATTTCTATACCTTTAAAGTCCTGGTCAGCTGGCCATGGTCTTTTTTTAAAAGAAATTGGTCTTATCCTTCAACGGGGTTTCATTGGGCTGAAACCAGCCTGGATAATGCATGATGGATCAGAAAAGATGCAAGGCAGGGAGCTGAATTTCAAGCTTTCATGCAGCTACTGACAACTGAGAGGACCTAGACACCAGTTTTCCTCCTTAGTGGCTTGAGTAGCCCCCAGTGTTGGCCTGATGCTGCTTTCCAGAGCTCCTCGTTTTTCTGAAACTGACTGTTTATCTGTCCGTAATATTTTTATGCTTACTCTAGTGTACTGAATCCATCTGAGAAAAAAAATTAAGCATGCTTAATCACAATAAATATTCTTTACATAAGGATTATTTATAAAAACATTAAACTGCATGGATATTGCATGCATACAACTCATTTAAAAATTAGGTCAGTTATTTAAATGCCAAACTGCATCCTAGTTGACTGAGTCTTAAATTTTGGCTTAAATTACTCAATATCCATACTAGCTTTCTACTTGTACTGGACTTGTGCATGAACTTTACCAGGAAAAGATCATTATAATTTATATAGAAACGTTCAATCTGCCTTTTTCAACTAGAACTAGGCAAAAGTTCTGGAGAGGTAAATGTATCCATAATTTGGATATATTTCCCTTATGGTACAAACTTCCATTCTGCATCAGTCATAAATAAAAATATGATTTTGGGTGTTGGTTTGTTTTGGGGTTGTTTTTCCTAATAACCTTTTAAAAATTGATTTTACTTTAGTAAAGATGATAAAAATTATCCAATACGCTATTCCACTATAGGTGGAATATTTTCTGAAGAAATGATAGTAGCTTTCTGTGACATAAAAATTCCTGGTATTGATAGATGTTTTTCACTTGACAGTTGAAGAAAGTTCAGTACATTGTTCGTAATAGTAAATAGTAAATTCTGCAGTTATGTTTTGGAGTTTTAACTGCTTCAACTTTTCTTCAAATACCAGGAAAGTAGTCTTGCCATTTTATACAGAAATCTATTCTGTATTTCAGCCATGAGCTATCCTAGGAAAGGCTGGGTGAGAAATAACTGTTATAATAGATTGTAACAAGAAGCATCTGAGGAGAAGCAGTTTTAGCAAGAGTTCAATTTTTAGGTCCTTCTGTAGCATCAATTTGATAGTAAGGTGTTAAACAGAAGTGAACTGCAATTATTTCTTCTTTCTCCCTTTGTGATATTGGGACTCTTCTTGAAAAGGTCAAGGAAAGAAGTATACAGCTTTTTAGACACCTTATTTTGTTGCAACGGCAGCTGAAGATTACAAATTTATAGATAATTAGACACTTAATTCCTGCCTATTTCTCACTTTAGCGTGCATATTCACAATGCCTTGCTGTAAGCAGCTAACTTGGAAAACCTGAATCACTCTCTTGAGCGTTCGTTTAATATACAAGGATCTTGAATTAAGACCGTAAGAACCAGAGACCTTAAAACCAAACAGTGTCACTGTCCTTTTGCCTAGGTGCCTCTCCCATGACTGCTCTATTCTTCATAGCACTAAAGTCACTATGGAATAAGGAATGTGGAAATGCATGTGGTAGTGTTCTGGGCATGGTCAGAAAGAGAACTTCAGCTTCCTAGGGATTAAAACACATGTCTGTTATTTACAGTGAAGTTCTGTTTCTGAGACTGCCCAGAGCATCCCAGTCCTGATACTTCTGAATGTCTAAGCACCCGCTTTGTTTTTTAACCTTATCAAATGCAAAAAGGTGTTTGCTGTGACAACAGAGGAGCAGACATAAACTGGAGCAGACAAAACATCTCATTGAATGTGACAGGACAAGGTGCCAATGCTTATTCCTCCACACCACTTCCAGGTGTTGTTCCTCTTTTCTTCAAAAATTCACGAACTAGGAGGCTCACCCAGCCTGTGCGAGTCCCACGGCCAGCTCACACTTCAGCCTGAGGGAAACTGAGCATTGTCTTCCTCCCCAGGGTGAGCATCTGTATCAAGTTAGAGGTTGTTCTTGTGCTGGTATCCCTTCCATGTTGCATATAACTGTAGTCAGAGAACAAAAATAGGAGTGAACATAATTATCTTGCCTAGTGATGAGGGACTGACTTGGAAGAAAGGAGACCTAATTTCCAGCCTCTGCTCCAGTTGTTATTTAAGCATCTGATCTGATGTCTCTGTCATTTGTATTCAAGCAGCTGAGAACAGCTTTTGTTAAATTCTGAACAGCAAGACCTATGAGATTTCCAAGCATGAGAAGTCTGTTGTGCTTGAAAACAGAATAAAATAAGCAGAATATGTCAATATAAGAAGTAGATTGCAGAAGGTATTTGCTGCTTCTGCCAGTGTAAACATTTTAGTGCCATATTCCTGCAGAGTGATTTTTCTTTAAGTGTACTAGTTATAAAATAACTTTCTGTAGCACTTTGTTTTGTTTATTTTTAGCAAGCCCTTCCTGTGCTTACCTTCAAAAAATTCAGGGTGTAAGAGTGAATGTTAACAGATTTGGTTTCAAATCCTTATATATTTAAAGAAAAATCTTTCTATTTATAGTACACAAACACAATAAACATAAAACACATAGTTTCTTATTTTCTTCCTAAGCAGAAATTTCAGAATGCATCACTTCAAAAACGTAACTGAATCTTCTAATAATGCAGTATCACAGCTTTAAAAGGAAGAGGAAAAAGGAAAAAAGAAAAAAATTTGACAGACCAGCATATTGCCAGGTGAGGGCCAGCTGATTGCATTCAATTGCCAAGCTGAGGTAAAACTCACAGGGTTTTTTTGGTTTTTTGCTTGCATACCTGCTTGCTTACTTGCTTGCTTGCTTGTTTGTTTATTTGCTTGCTTGCTTGTTCGTTTTCCAGTGAAATTCATGCCTTCCACTCTGTTTTCTGTTACCTGAGTAATACATTTCAGCATATTGGATGTTTTTAGATGTGGGATGGTTTTGTGGTCTGAAAGTTAGGCTGAGGCTAAAAAGCTGAAAGAGGTTCAATTCCTTGCTCTAGTTTCTGAGTGACCCTGGACAAATTGCTAGGCTACAGCCCAATTACCACTAATGTCTCAGCTACAGGAATAAGGAATATACAGAAAATGAGGTATATACTCCTTATTAGTCATTTATTAATGCAAGGACTATAGAGGTTGATGTAGTGTCAAGAGCAATTTTACTGAGCACTGTATGTATGTAAAAAATGTGAGTCCTCACATTAAAAAAATTAATAAAATTGAACTGATGCTGCTTTGGGGTTGCACTTGGGTTAATATTATATCTGGTTTTGTTAATGGCTTCTTTACATTTTGCTTGGCATTATTTTCCACAACTGATAATATCCTTGCGTATGTTTCTAAGAAGCACATAAATCTGCTTCCTCTTTTTAATTTAATGACAAAGAGGATGAATAATCCCTGCAGAATCCAATTATTTAAGGCTTACTTGGAGGAATTTGGCCAATGGAGGCAGCTTAAACTGAAAAGGATTGATTTGAATGTGCAACCTCAAGAAGCTGATGTTGGTGCTCTATACAAAGTGCTGACTATTAGATATTGCAAGCGGTGGAAAAAAAGGCCTTTCTCTTTCAAATGAGAGACTGTACCTTTCAGAAGTTAGTGGCTACGTATTACAAAGAAAAGCTTACATTTCCACTTACAGCGTCATAGTGTACAAGATTTTAGCAATGTCCTCAGTAAGAGGGACAAATAGAAGAAAATGCAAGTGCTTCTAAAGAGCTATGTTCAGCTCAGTGGCTGTGTTCAGCTAATTGGTTCAGCTTCTGTGTTAGAGATTTAGCATCGCTGAAGTGTTTCCACTTGGTTACAGGCTGAATCTGTTTACATGTTTTTCTGAGGGACTAGGTTACAAAGCCTGCACTGCAGCTCATGCTAACAAAAGATAATAATGTTGCTCAAAAGTTGGTTTTAGGGATGCTGCTGTATAGTCTACCACAAATAACAGCTCCGGAGACAACAGCCTAATCCTAGGACTTAACCGTCCAGTTCTATGAGGTCTCAGGGAGGCATTACTTCTGTATAACTAAAAGCAAGTATAACAATTCAGTGACATCTGTCTATTTGCTCACGTGGAAGGTGCAAGCTACTTTAGTTACGACCCTTTGCTAAATACCATTTCTACCTTCCTTTCCCAAAGGCAGTCTGGTATTCTCTAGGATGCCTTGGGTAAAGAATACTTTTTTTCCTTTCCTCTTTCAAACATGAACTGATTGAAATTAATTACAGAGACGTAGCATCTGACTTTTTGATCTGTGAGAAACCAGTCAGTTTCAAGCCAAATCTCGTCACAGACAGCAACCGAAACAGGACTAGGAAGGAGGCTGCTGAGTCTGCACAGTAGGGACCAGCATGCCACACAGATTCAGAGATATGGCTGATATGCAAAAAACCCCAAAGCTGCTACGGTCTATAGCTGCACATCCAACTTAGTTTGACTTTCAAATATTCTTTTCAGTGTAAAGGTGGAAATTAGAGATTTAATATAAGAATCAGTCCTTTATTTTTTTATATGAATATGTTCTGAATGTGAGAAGCAACAAACTGTATTTCTGAGGGACCTACCTTGCTTAAATAGGTTGCATGTGCATACATAGTGGGCATGCAACCACTCTTGAACCAAAATTTCTTTTTTATAGTAGTAGATATTTTACCGATGCTATTCAGTTTTTATTAAATGCTTGCTAACTAACGTATGCCTATAATATATTTTCAATAAATTTAACATGGTATTTACACTATCTCTATAAAAGTTACTAACTTTTAAAAAAAGTACAAATAGACCATTCAGTATCTCTAAGATCTAAAGCACTTTTTACATTTAAATTTTAAATGTCTCTAAATTTTAATTGAATTTTATTAATTCAATGATATTAGAATGTAATTAAAATTAATTCTTAAAATAAAGAACACATATGACCTTTAATGATTTTAATTGTACTTAATTGTTGATGGAGATGTTCAGAGCTTTTTCAACAGAAAGATACATCTTTTTCCTTGCTATGTGCTTAGAAGTGTCTGGACACAAACTTCTGCTTCCCATGGATGCCTTAAATGAGTGGTGAACTGCATATAGGTACTTGTGATATAAAAATAATTTAAGAGTAAATAATTGTATTTCATTATCTGCTTAGTAAAAAACATATTTGATGATTAAGGACATGTCTATGCTGCTACAGAAGTTATGTCTGCAACAGACAGGTGTACATGTTAGATTTAATTTAATTAGGTTGGACAGCATAGGGTTGAAAGACTTCACAGCTCTGGATTCACCATGGCTAGGCAATCATGGCTAAGCCAGCCTGAAACAGACACTGGATACGTGTATGGTTATGCTTATGCTGAGTTCTGTGCATCATGCCTTCAAAGCTACTACTTGCCCAAAGCACCCATGTTAAATAATGATGGAAAAAAACAAGGATATTCTCATTATATTTTCAGTTTCAGAGTTTTCACATAACCTAAGCTTGTGCTTGAAAATCCTTCCAAACATCAAAAGATACTCTTTTGGAGAATCTTATTTTAAACCTAAAATTCTGCATATAACTTTTTCCACTTAAGTCAGTTCCTTCCTTCATGCAACGTTCACACTTGCTATGACAAATCTTTTTTTTTTTTTTTTTTCCCCAGTTCTGCTGGAATTAGTCTTTCCCCTCCTACTTCTTTCCATAAGCTTTCTCCTGTAGAGTTCATGACTTCTTTCGGTATCCCCTGTGAAAGGAAATTGATTCCAAAGAATGATAGAAAATCTGAGTCTGTAGACTGAAGAATATTTGAGCTGAATCTGAGAAGCTTCAGTGGATTTATTCTTCATAGTAAAAGGTTTTGTGAAAGGATGATGCTGCAGTGTTACCATATTAGTACCTAAGAAGGAGATGAAAACATCCCAACAGTGTGAAACAGTGTCAAATCAAATTTTATCAAAATGAAATGTTTTAGTGGACACACTTACATTTTTGCAGAATTTTTCTTTTGAATATGTTTGAAATGCTTGCTTCTATTCCAAATGAAATCAGGTTTCAAAATCCAGCTCTGCATTTTCCATACAGGAAACAAAAGTTTCATTTGCCATCTCTTACCACAATAGCATGTGTAGGATAAAGTCCTTACTAAATAGAGACGTAACTCAAGGAGTTACTAGATGTGACAGAATGGTTGCCATCCATGTAACACACAAGATGGAGAGCCAGAAATTCAGACACAGGTGTCTGGACCCTTTTATGCACATACTGTGTTAATGGAGTATTAAGTCCTTTCCTTTTCCTTTTCCTTTTCCTTTTCCTTCTCCTTCTCCTTCTCCTTCTCCTTCCCCTTCCCCTTCCCCTTCCCTTTCCCTTTCCCCTTCNCAGAGAGGGACAGTAGGGGTGACCGTGATCTGACCTAGGTGCCCAGTGCTCTCCTAAAAACTCTGTCTGCTGTCAGCCCTGAGGTGTGCAGGCTGAGCAGTCATGGGAAAGGAGGAACACTTGGCTTAAGCTATTCTTTATTGCACTGCTGCTATTTATTGATAGTGTGCCAGACTTCTCTCAGGGACTGGCTCAGCTCTTCCCTACTGGTTACATATGCTACCATTTCCATTTACTCTATTTTCTATGCCACATACTACATTTTTTTCCTTTCCTTCATTTTCCTGTAAGAGGCTCTGAACACCGGCTAGCAGCAAAGAGGAAAAGATTAAGTGGAAAAAAGAGTGGCTCAGAGGGCTGCTTAGTGACACGTGAAATGCATACATCGTTTATTCATTTCCCTTTAGTTCTGTATACCTTAACAGCCATTCATCACTAGATACTATGCTGAATGTCATTTTGGAATAAAGGCAAAATTTAATATGTACTCTGTTGTCATTTTACATCCCTCTTTTGTATTATTTTCTTTAAAATCAAAGACTGTCTAGCATTTCATGTTGAATTATTTATTTATGCATTCATAGTTTTACTTAATATATCACTCGTAAGTAGACGCATTTAACACAACAATTATCAGAGGTTTAAACATGATGTTTGTGAATATACAGTTGCAATTAGCTTAAGTGCGAGTGCAATTAAGGTAGCATATTAAGGTAGCATTAATTTTATGCAAGTACTTTTCCATGTACAGCCTTTAAAATATGGGCAGATCTTATGTCCATGAGAATAGGACATAAGCCTGTCTACTGTGCATATCTTAAATATGCCCATCCTGAGAATGTATAGTAAACAAAGTGTGTAGTGAAGAGTGTGAATTCCGTTTCCAAATGAAGCGTGGAAACTATACTAATCTCACTGTAACTTTTCTGTGTTCCAGATAGGAGTATAGAAAGAGTAGCACAAATGAGCTTAGATAATACTGTCAAGTGTTGGGCTCAGGCAAGAATGCAGTGGTTCTATAGCATAACAGAAGTGGATGATGCATGGAAGTGGTGGTGCACTGCTGTAGGTCACACACACTGTGACACAAGCTGAGCTGGACCCAGGCTTCACTCCTAAAGCATGTGACTGCATTCAAAGGTCATTGCAAGATAATATATTCAGAATTAAATTATTTACTGGTTTTACTACAGGCTAAATTAAACAGATTTTTATGGAAAAGAAAAAGGTTGTTTTCCATGTGTTTCCTTTAAAAAGACACATGCCTTTGTGCGTGTATCTACTCTAAGCTTTCTGGACCTTTCTTTTATTTCTTTTAGGAAAACAGGTTCACATATGTCTCTGAAATCTTTGTAATGGTCTTTTCCATGGCAAAGAGAGTTTGGAAAGTGCTCTCTCATGCTAGTTTGTTTAAAGTTTAAGTTATTTTTGTCTGTGTTTTTTTTTTTTTTCTTATACACAGTGCAAAATTTAAAGAAAGGTCAGAGCCACAGATGTCTTCATGCATGGATTTTCACTAATCAGTTAATCCTGAGGCACTGGAGGTTTAATCAGAGGGGGGGAAATTAAACAGGAATGATGAAACAGTAGCTTTCAGTAAAAAATCCTGTTTAAGGTCACTTTCTTCTCTTGAATGGCAATAATCACCCTCAAGTTACAGAGTTGCTGGTGTCCTAAGATGATGGTAGCAGAATTAAGGTCATACCAGAAGAGACAGATCTGATACATGGGAATAATCAGTAAGATCAGAGATGGTCTTCTGAACATCCCCATTATCTTTTGAGATCTCATTTTTATTACAGTGTGAAATCTGAGCCATGGTAGGAGGAAGATGACCCTTCTGGGGGAGGATTTAGCAAGAGCTTTAGTTCAATTGGTCTTACAGATGTTAATCCTGAGAATATATAATGACTCTATCATAAATAGAAGTGGTGAGGAACACTATCTACTAAAAACTTTTATTATCGTCATTGCAGAATCACAGAATGGTGGGGGTTGGAAGGGATCTCTGGAGGTCATTTAGTCCAACCCCCCTGCTAGAGCAGGATCACCTCCAGCAAGTTGCACAGGATCGCGTCCAGGCGGGTTTTGAGTATCTCCAGAGAAGGAGACTCCACAACCTCTCTGGGCAGCCTGTTCCAGTGCTCTGTCACGCTCACAGGAAAACNCCAGGACTCCCAGGTCCTTCTCTGCAGAGCTGCTTCCCACCAGGTCAACTCCTAACCTGTACTGATGCGTGGGGTTATTCCTCCCTAGGTGCAGCACCCTACAGTTGCTCTTATTGAATTTCATTTGGTTGCTCTCCAGCCTCTCCAGGTCTTGCTGAATGGCAGTGCAGTCTTCTGGTGAATTGGCCACTCCTCCAAGTTTTTATCATCAGCAAACTTGCTGAAGGCACACTCTGTCCCCTCATCCATGGTCATTGATGAGTATGTTGAACAAGACTGTACCCAGTACTGACCCCTGGGGCACACCACTAGCTACAGGCCTCCAACTAGACTCTGTGCTGCTTCTCACGGCCCTCTGGTCTCTGCCATTCAGCCAGTTCTCTACCCACATCACCGTCCACTCATCTAACACATACTTTGACATTTGTCTTATAATATTTGTCATTATTTGATCCTTTTAGTGACTGTTTTAATGAGTCAGGAAACAATCTTAGCAAAAGAAAAATATTGATTTGCATTTCATGCTTGTCTTGTTAGAACCATCAATTGAATAAATGTAGGATAAAGACAACAAAGAAAAAGATTCCTGTAACCGAAGAGACAAGAATGAACCAACTAATGTATGGCTGAAGCCTTATACACGGTTGGATCTCAAGTAGATCAAAGTTGATGGCAAAACTGGCTTTCATTTTTAAAGACCTGGATTTCATGAACGACTGGGAAAGAAAAGCCTACCTGGCATTATAGGAATACAATGCCATCCTTTATGATGAAAATATGACAAAGGATTGTGTGATCTCCTCCTCTTCCGTGGAGCACATGAACTTTTAGAAACAATTTCAATCATATACGTATCAATATATTTTGAAGGAGAATATATTACATTCTTGGAAAAAATGGCTATGGTGTCTTGCATTTGGGAATTAACAACTTGCACACTGTGTAGTATGTCTGATCATTTAATTTGGTTTCCCTAAATCATTCAAAAATATTACATCTATAAAGTTATGAGGTTAGTCTCTTAGGAGGCTGGAAGATCTTTGGAAGATAGTCTTCCAAAGAGTCAGATTATCTTCTTGCAAAGAGATAATGATGTTTCCTATTATCTGAAAATAATATCTGTATTTTTGTAAAGATTTAGCCATTACTTTAACATTACTTTAACACATGTAACCATTACTTACAAAGTGTGTTAAGCACTAAGCTAGACATAGCTGCACAATACAATAATGATACAATAGTGATAGTGGTACAATCTTGTCAATTCAGTCTAATTTATGATAATTACCAACATTGTTGCTGGCATTAAAAATATTGTTTACTTTGTTGGTAAAATAGACATACTTGGAATAAAAGATTGGACTTTTTAAATATTTTGTGAATATTAGGGAAAACACTGGTTCCTGTGTATGCATAAGTGAGTGTAACTGTAAACTGAACTTCACTCATTCCTTTTCTGTGAAGTATTAACTGATCCTGAACGGTAGTCCGTTGCAAGAACAAACTTCTAATAGTCACCTTTCTTGACTTCCTCTTTTTTAGAGAGACTTTTTAAAAATGATTTATTGTTACTGATGTTGTTTTACAGCACCTTGCAAAGCTTTCTTTTTTTCCTCTCATGCTAATGTGTGGTAGAAGTTAAAATTTGTCAAGTCTCCAATTTCAGAATTTTCACACAACAGAAGCATGCTGTCTATGCATTTATTTTGTATTCCTATTAGCAGATACTAATGCTACAACCTAATGAGTGCTCCAGGTCTGTTCTCTGCAATGGGATCAGATCTAGGTTCATTGACTTTGGATAGACTGCCACTAACTGAGCGTAAGTTAAGGTGGTGCTGGTTGTACTTTCAAGATACGCCGAAATCTTACACCACTGACAAAACCTGTCTAACCACAGTCTTGAAAAACTATATAGGGGTGTCCAGGCAGCTAGGATTTCTGAGTTGTCTAGGTGCTTTTTTTGCAATAAAGCTAATGGTGAAGAGCCTCTATCTTGCAATGACTTCAGAAGTCATTGTTGCTTTTTAACAAGGCACTCCGCAGTGTTTGAAAATGCTGCTGGCACATGTGATCTGTGTTTCAAACACTGGGCAGAGGAGAAGGTTTAGTTATTGATTTCCTATTAGTTTTGGCCACAAGCTGTAAAGTTGACCTCATCATGAGCTTCAAAGGAACAAGGAAGGACGGTTGCGTTGACTTTTACCTAAGTTGATTGTAAAGCAGCAGCACTCAGAGCTGGTGTAGGGCACATCACCCATCTTCTCAAGAGCTCACAGACTCATAAAAGCTGGGTATCATGCAAGACAAAAGGAAAGTTTTTTTATCATTTTTGTCTGTCCAGTTGTTTACTCTGGAGATGTTTTGAGAATACCTTATTGAGATACTTTGGCATTTCCCTACTGAGCCTGGCCAAATTCTAGAATCGGGGGTGCTTAAAAAATGAAAGTTAATAGGGAATAAAAGTTGACCACACTTCTCCCAGATCTCAGATATGATTAATTTTTAATCTGAGTCATAGGGTAGGGGAGTTATTCTATCCTTTAATACACCTGTACCTAGATTTATAGAGCTATACCTTGTAACAGTGTGATATTCTTTTAAAACTTCTTTTCTCTTCTTTGCCTTCGTCTTCTTCTCTAACAGAATACTAGCTCCTCATTTGTAAGTCTTTTCTGTATTTTAAAAACTGTGTCCAGATATTTCAGTCCATTATATAAATTATTACTATAGAGAAGAGATGTGACTCTAGCTGACTTCAGTGGCATTGCTTCAATGTAAAACTTGTGTGGGGAAGAACAGTCAGAGCTGTTTCTTGTGCTAAAGAGAAATCTTCACTATCTCTTACACTGCAAAAGGCCATGCTTCCTCTTTTGTATTCCCAAAGCCCTCTGCATAACCAGACTTTTATAAGATATTTTCTTAATAAGACCTGTGTTGCACTCAGGAAAAAAAAAATAATAATAAAAAAAAAAATCCTAGAATTGATTTGTACGGAAAATAAAGTTGAGTAGAACTAGTCTTCCAGGAATGACTTTGCTGTATGGCTGCTGTGATTTCAATGAATTAATCCTCCTCGAATTTGTAGCAGTGATGTGACTTTATGTGACAGTATTCTCTGACATGGCCTTTTCAGATTTTGTGTTCTGGTTTATCCCTTATCATATTTTTGGATCTTAACTGTTCAGGAGGACTGTTGAACTGAGAAAGCCTAATTAACAGTGTCAACCTGAAGGCGGCGCCTATGACTTGTTAGAAGTGTTAGGTGACAAGGGTATACAGACTGTCACTAAATATAAAAAGCTTGAGGAACAATCTCCTTTCAGAGCACTGCTTCCCATGCAAAAAAGGAGAAGGATTTGCAGGGAAAGAGGAGGCAAAAAGCTTGTTCACATTTCATGTTTTACATTTTACAGTGTTCCTTCGAAGCGGAACTAAGGAAATGTTTCTTTGATCCCACCAACACAAATACCTTAATAAAAAAATACAAAGCAAACTAGGAAAATTTATAAAACCTTGCAGCATCTTCAATCTGATTTATTTAGTGCACTGGTCAAAAAGCTCATTTATTCACAGGGAGAGGATTTGCCTGCAAGATGTCTGGCATTTTCATGCCTACCCTCAGACCATTTATCACTTGAAAATACCGTTGTGAAATTAGCCCAGTAGGCAATGATTTAAACTGGCGTAGCCTATATGCAAAATAACTTAATTGCTGAGGGAAATCCTCTCAATGAGTCAATGTTTTTGTCTCTATCTTTCTGAATAGTTACGTCTTAAAAATTTCAACTCACCTTCAGCTTTTGCAGTCATTTCCAGTACACAATAGGAAAGTGGACACTGTGCCCAGCAGTTGGGCATACAGCGTGGATGCCGTGCTTGTGTTTATGTCGGGGTTGTTCTCTGAATGACTCTTCTCCGAAAGGGACTATATGAGCATATGTTTAAAGGAAGTCACCTAGCTGAGAAGGATGATTTTACCTGGAGTCCTGGCAGCAGCTGGCCTGGGAAGGCGTTTTGGTAACTTGGTGTCTCTAAGAGGCAGTTGTTGGAAGTACAGAAGTTTTGGAGAAAACAGGGGTCATGAGATCACTGGAGGACCCAAGTTCTTAGAGTGATGAAGGAACTGAGACACAGGCTGAGATACAGGAGCTTCATATGAAGTGGTTCCTCAGCAGGTGAGCATCAGTTGTAAATTCTGAGGGGAATCCAGAGCCTCAGCAGTTCTGATTTCACTGTAAGTGAGACAAAGACACCATATGCCCAGAAAGCCAAGCCAAAGATAATGTTTAGGTTGCGATCAAACTCAACCCAGCATGTGCTTTTGGGCGATGAGTCCAGCCATTCAGCGACAGTCCAGTGTTTGGATATGCTTCCTCTGCTCATGACCCATCAGAGTTATTGGACTGTCCTGACAGAGATGTTTTGTGTGACAGAGGCATTTTTTTTCCCTCTTCCCCTATTCAGGATGCCTTGCTGAATGCTTTAAGGGGTTCAGACCCAGTCCAGCCTCTCTGTCCCCCTGGGACTGGGCATGTCAGCTCCTAGCAGAAGGACATACTGCTCTGAGCATATGCTTTTTTATGCCAGGAGTCCCACTTATATGGAAAAATCTCTCTCCTAAACTTTCAGACAGTCATAAACTTACTCCCTTGACAGAGGGGAGTTGTCTAGAAAGGGAGGGGCATGGCATTTGCAGATAAGACTGCTGTTTGTAGTCATGCAAATGCTTGCATTTCCCCAATGTTCACCCATCTCCGTCAGACTTATCTAATTAGTAAGCTTAAAAAAATAATTCCCACAAATTCCTCTGAAGTGTTCAGGGTTTCAGTTACTTATAAACAAGATTTTTAAGGAATAGTCAAGGTTGATGGGAAGCACAACTTCTAAAGGGTTTCCAATTCAGACCACCATAATTAAGAAATATAATTTAATATCCACAAATAAAAATCTTCTGATACATGCATCTGTTATTTCTGAGCTCACTCTACAGTGACAAATGGACATAGAGTTGAAGAGAGTATGCTGAAGTGTACTAGTGGGTGGTGATTCATAACTAATTGTCTCAGAACAGTTTGTTATCAAATGATTCACTCTTGAAATGAAAATATGCTACAAGATAATAGAATATTTTTTATGTTCCTTTTTCCTCTTTGCTGCAAAACATTTGCAGCTTAGCTCAACTTCAAATGCAAATAGAATAAGTATTCCAGGACTGGTGGTAATTGTTTTAATTTAATTTTATTAAAGCCATAAAGAAATTGAAATAAAATGTACATTTCAATTCTATCATGCTCTACTACCATACTATATAATTAAACTGTATTCAGCTATAAATCAACTGTATCTTTTAGCTCATATTCCTGTAATCATGGTATTTCTTTACTTTCATAAGGTAGTTTTGTACCTATAATTTGCTACCAACAGTTATCAAACATGTCTATCTCAAAAACACAACAACAGAAATTCCATTTTATGGGAAAATTATACTTGCCCTCATCTCTAAACTATACAAAATTTTCAGCAGTATACATTGTATCCTACTATAACTGTCACATTTAGAGTTCCTCTTTTATAATCATAAAGCATCACTGCTACTCAAATTAAAACGAAAAGTTGCATGAAAGAACCACAAGTACTTTACCTCAAAGCTAACATTTCTATGAGGATGCCATATGTCTACACTCTTTTCTTTCTAAAGAAAAAAAAAATAAATCACTAAGTTTTACATAGTATTTTAATCTTGCAGTATAAGAAAGGAAAATAGTTAGAAGGCTTCATCTAGAATGAGCTATTAGCTTGTGAAACTCCTTAAAAATACAAAAAAAGACCAAAATTAATTAGGTTGGATGATTCTTTTTCACAATTCTGTTCTAAAAGCTTTACATCTGCTCAGCAGGAGATATTTTGTTTATTTTTAATGAATTTTCCTAGGCTTCTATCTCCTGGCATGCAAGTTTTAATAGTTCTTTTGTAGAGTGTCCAGATTTGCTACATATTCTGAGTTCACTCATGTTTGTAGATGATAATTAATTCTGATGATTGACACTGAAACAAGGTAATGCAGAGTTTGAAAGCAGAGGAAAGCATAATGAGAGAAAATATTAACATTTTCTTTTAGCTGACTTTATAGACGATTTTTATTTCTCATCCAAAATGTTTCAAAATTTTTTTTTATATTTATTGATATTTCTAGTTTTCCTCTTCCACTTATTCCTTTCATATTTTGCCTTTTTTTTTCTTTTTTCTTGCAACAAAGGAAGAGGTTGAATACTTTTTTCCAACTTAATTAATATATAGCACTCTGAGAAGAGAAATATCCTTTCTTTGTTTTCCGAAGTACAGAGCATCAGAGCCTTAGGTACTGCAAGGAGGCACACGGACATTTTTTAAAATTAGGGGCACAGTCAGGGGGCATGCATGCTCTACAAAAGGGGAAGGGAAAGATTTGGGAAAGAGAGGGGAAAATAATAGAGGCAGAAGAGGTCAGTAGCTGGGTTTAGGAGGAGACCTTGCAGCCAAGCCCACCCAGCATTTTTCCTACCAGTGCCATGGGAAGCTCCAGGTGGCACCAGCTGGGGCATTACCCCAATGTCTGGGAGAATCTTGCAATGAGAGTGGGTATCTCCTTGAAAAGGACATTGTGCACTGCACTCTTTTAGCAAATGGACACCAGCGACCTCATTCTCAACTGATAATGAAGTGAAACGGTAGAAACAGGACAGATCTTCTCAAGTTGGCACTGGCTTTGGTAGACATCCAGAATACAACAAAATTTATATTTCAGGCAATTATTTAGTCTGGTCAAGAATTAGTGAAAAAGGTCTTTTGATTTTTATTGAAGGAGAAACAGTTTATTAGCTGGTGATCTGTATCACTATGGTTGCAAAATTTCCCAGCTACTCAAGTTGCAGATAGCTGTTTCTCCACTTGGGCTGCTTAAATGTCAGTCCTTGGTATTGCATCCAGCGTAAAGCAGAACAGTAGAAATGCTGTTCCCTTGCAGAGTAGCTACTACATAAAACTTGTATTTCACAACCTTAATACCATATAACAGCAAAGAATAAAGCAGCACTTAAAAAAAAAAAAAAAAAGGAAATAGTATGTTCTGTTTCCCCATCCTTTTCCCTTCTCCATAACGCAATGAAAGGTTGTTGATGAAGAAATGTACCCTAGTGCACAAGAACAGGATGTTATTCATTCCAGCTAAAATGGAGCCCTCTGACAGATTTCTAATATATGCAAAAGGAATGTGTTCTCATTCTTTCCAAACCTGAAGGCAACATTTAGCTTGGAAAAAAGATGTTACATCAACAGCAAACAAAACCAAACCTGAAACTAAGGAATTTCATATGGAATAAAATAATACAGAGTATTTGATTCTGCTAGGTTTAAATATAGTTGAACTATTTTGTTAATAGAATATGTTTATTGTTCCACTCAGTAATTTATTCATTCTTTATCACTTTAAGGACTTGTTTCTTTTTATGGCAGCAAGATGTTCAGTGTTCCTAACAGAGTCAGCATAGCAAGTGTACAAAGTGGCATTTATTTGTAAGCTGGGGTAGCGAGGTTTTCTCTAGATGGTGAAGCAGAACCATGTTGCGTTACCATACAAGCTTAGCTGGAGCTCTTTGCTTTTTTCAGGTTTAAAGCGGATGACTTCCCTAATGACACACTGCAGCGTTACCCCAGCAGCTCTGCTGCAAAAAGTAGAGATTTTATGCTCCCTGCATCAGGAGGAATTATCTCCATGGCATTTCAGAAAAGCATGATAGAATGAGCAACAATGGACAGAAAAGAACAAGGCAGGTTCACAGTCTTATTAAAAAAAAATAATAAAAAGTGCTCGGGAGCTGAGGCCATGCTACATAGAGGAAGTGTAGTGACACAACGTGTGTTAAAGTCATTGTCCTATTTCTGCTATTCACAAGCTTTGTGTTCAAAAGCCTTAAGTTCACTTGAGATTATTAAATATGCCTGGGTAAGAATACCTGGGTAACTTCCACGATACAGAGTAATTTTTATGTTTCTTGTCTCATATTTTGCATAAATGTCCTCGTGTGGAATAGGGTTCACTTCAGCTACAAATTGATGCTCACATTGCAATTTTAAATTAGGTTATTTAATACTACAAAAGTATTATATAGACAGGTTTGTTTAAAGATAATGGATGGAAACATTTGCCCTGAGAAGTTCTCTCTTTTATTTTCATTGGAGGGACAGAATTGTTTTAGAACTTAAAAGATTTTGGGCACACAATATATTTCTTCAGTTTGAAGTCAGACCTAAAAACAGGTTGCTGCGTTTGCATGACTGTAAGCTTGTCTGATTCTTCCTCTGACTCTGGATTAGACTAATAACAGTAAATGTATGACCTTCTCCTGCTTCTTCTAAATAAGCGGCTGTTAATTCTAAGGGGCAGGTCAAAATCCAGTGGGAAATGATACTGTGCTTTTCAACTTTTTTTTTTTTTCTGTTTGTTTGCCTTTTCCCCCTTCCTTCTGAAAACTTTTAACTTCTATAAAAACAAATAATTGTAAAAGCTAAAAAATATCAAGGGAAGGTTTATTTAGAAATGATATATCGTATCTTTCTGATATGCTGCATTCTTACATTCACCTGTTCATTATTTTTTTGCTTTACTTAAATGGAGATTTACTGTGCTTCTCTCACACTTTGTTATGCTAACGGCTTCCCTCATGAAACAGAAATATCTCTCTGCATTTCAGTAGACAGAATCATGAAAAAAATGTAATCTTTAAAAAAATAGTATTTCTTTGCTTATCAGCCAAGGACTTCAATAGTAATTTAGCAGAAGATTATCCAATTGTTGTATTTGGCTACACTCCTTTCTTTCTCTTTTTTAGTCTGTTCCTCCTTTAGTGTTGGCTGGTTTGGACAACTTGTTTGTGAAATACATGGTGCATATGTCAAAGCTTATCATGTTATTCATTGAGTTGCTATGTTCCCCTTAACATTGCTACCTCAGTAAAATCAGTACTGTCTTGCTAGACTCTTGTCTCCAGTAAAAATTTTGTTGGTGAATGTAGACAACACAATGTTAATGTGAACATTGATGTGTAATATTTTTAATAGCTGTTGATAGGGACCTTAACACAAAGACTGGATATTTAGATCCAGCTATTTAGAAGAAGATATGTTTTCACGAGTCCCAGAATTTAATTGGGTGGTTGGTTGGCAGTTTTTTTGAGTCAGTATTTTATGATGGCTATCATTTCCAAAAAGTAGTTTAAGAATAGTTAACATTTTATGCATACATTAAGAGTATGTAGTCAGTCGATACTGAGATGTGTACATGATTGTAATCATAGGATTAGCTAAAAAGATCCTGTTTCCCTTTGCATGCTATCGTTGGCTTAAATACACGAGATTTGGGTACATCAGCTTTAGGCTTTTAGCATTCAGTTACACAAGGTACAAGTTCTTAGAGACTAGTAAAAATTCTGTTAGGTAAGAGGTTTTCTGTTGGAAATGATGGAGTAAGAAAAATTGCTTCTGTACCAGTCAGTCAACAGATGATTATGAGAGACTGTTGGGGGGAAAATGTAGATCTTATTATGTGTAAATCATTGGGCTTTGGCAGATAAAATGAAATTAAAGCTGTTGCATTAAATGCTGGTGAGACTCCTTTTGGTATGATGTACAGTTCTGACAACCCATACTTTAGAGAGATGAATTCAAAACAGAAGAAGGGCAAGACTGGTTAGAAATGTGGTAAATAATATTTAGTCTAGAAACTGGAAGATGATTTCAAGCTCTCAGAACCCAGAGATTCTGGTGCTACCTCATAGAAGGCCTAAGGAAACAGTTATTTATTGCTGTTAACTGGAGCATCTGCAGCTTGTGAGGACAGTATGATTTAGATCACTGAAATTTAGCCCAGAATGAGACTACAAGACCTTCTTCTAGGCTTGTCTTTCTTTTCCTACCTGTCATCCAGAACATCTCTATCTAAATAAAGCACTCATTTTTGCAATGCTGGAAGAGTAGGTGTCAGGTGAATGCACTACAAAAAAACCCTAAATATTCTGTTGAAGGAAAAAAGCAAAAGGGAAAGGGAAAGGGAAAAGNACTTCCCCTGTAAGTCACAGACTTTATTCTTCTGGAGTTTAATTGGGAAACTGTCAGATATTCCTGATTTTTTTTTTTCTCAAGCTACTTCATTTCAGTAGCTAGACGTAGCATAACCATATCATAGGCACAATCTCTTTGTGTGATATTTTGTTCTTCTGATACAGAGACCTAGATAAAAATCTTGAAGAACAGTTGCATTCATTTATAATAAATCAATTAGTCAAGGTAGCAATGGTCTGACAGATAGTGATGTGAGCAGAGATGTGAATGGAAAGACAGATACTCTTTGGAAAATAGTCTCAAAAAGTGAAAAGTACAAACCAGCTACAACAGAGGTAAAGTTCTACCCTGATAATAGCATTGAATAGAATTAAATAAAAATTTGGAAGACTGAGCTGGATGAACGGGCAACAGTCTTAGACCCACTTCATGATACAGGCAGAGCCACTTAGGGAATTTTCCAGTCTTAGAGGGATTTACTAGAAAACAATTATTGGGTAAACTCAGGATACTTCTCAGAAATATATTGGGTCAGTTATTGAAGAGCAGAAAATTAACCTATCCATTTTTTTCAGCTGGCTCCGTGGCACTTTTGAATGCAAAGGCTTCCAGCCATGGACCAAGCAGGCTGAAATCCCTGGGACGCTTTTAACTCTCGGCTGTGCCTGAGAGCCAAGGACTGCAGCAGGAACTCCCTGGCATCCTCCAGCCCTGCCTGGCTTCCAGAATTTTGGCTCCTGAGGCTACGGTGGGCTATCTGGAAGTCCTGAGTGATCCCTCTTGCAGAACCAGGAGACTTAGATTCCTGGGACAAAGCTTCCTTAATAGGGTATTTCCATAAAACACACACACACACAAAAAGAGAATTTTCTGCAGAATTGGATCAAACAAAATTGCAAAATACTGAAATAAATGCCTTGTAAGCTAGAAACCTCACATGTCATCAAATTCTGTCTATAGGAAGACTATTTTAATGGACGGTTATCCCACTGCTAGATAAAATTCAGTTCTTGAATTGCAAAACATTCTAACCCAATTATTCTAACAAAATGTGAAATGTATATTCTAAAAGCACGGTCTAATTGGGCAAAATCAGCCCATATAAACAATTCTGTAATTAAACTGAGGGCAGCGATAGTCCAGGTTTAAAATTATAGAGCATTAGGGCAAGATACCCCATTCAGAGCAAACATGGGAAAACCAGCAGTATTTGAAGAAAAGAAAAGAAAAAACAAAAACAAAACAAAACAAAAAAACCACACCAAACACAAAATTGTGCATTGAATCTAATCTTGAAAATATTTTTCTTGTTTTCAGGCATTGGGCTGGGCTCCAAGTGCAATTTAGGAAAGTCTAAAAATTATTATATGCTTTGTAAATGTTGTTCTCATCTACATGGTGTGTCTTGCTCTGAATTCTGTGCTGAAAATAAACCATCCAACAGTCAGAAGGCAAAAAAAGTAACACTTACAGGAAGTGAGATCATGCTCCTTATGAAACCTCCACATGGACATATAAAAATAATGTACTCTTCGAGGCAACTGGAATGGTGCAAGGTATGAATATCAGAACAACTATTGTTATGTTTTAATGAAGAGCAAGACAGTACAGTTCTCTCCAGCACTGAAAAGTGAGGTTTTAAATTCAAAACCCAGATAACCACTTCCACAATTTATAGCCTAAATCCAGTTTCCGTGAGCCAAGCCAATTTACTTGGCACACTGCTGTTTCTACCTAAACTGAAATAAGTACTCCTTTGTCATACATACCTCGGTGTATTAACCAATGTGGTCCTACTTGGCCCAGCGGGTGAACCTTCACTGACCTGCAGAAGCCTTTGAGAGCACTCATATTTTCTGGCTGCTCAGTGCATCAGGCTATTGGGGTGCACTCAAAGCACAGCTGGCGTGTTAGGATGAAATATCATTGCACCTGGATTTTAATGGTATGCTCCACCCCGTGACCCCCAAAAGTATAGACAAAGAATCTCTACCCAAAAGGTGTCTATATTCAAAAAGAACAAGGCTGGTAAGAGCCGAACTGAATTTATGAAGGCCAGACTGTGCCTGACCAACCTGACTGCTCTCTCTGGTGAGTTAGCTGACTCCATCAATGGGTGGAGAACAGCAGATACTTTTTACCTTCACTTCAGCCAGCCTAACAGTATGGTCTCTCATAATTTCCTCATAGCCAAGTTGGGTAGGTACAGACTGGATGAGTGGACTACTAGATGGGTTAAATACTGCCTACATTGTCACACTCAAAGGATAGTGCCAACAGTTAGAAGGCCATTTACTAATGACATTCCTCAGGGGCTGATCCTGAAACCAATACTGTTTAATATCTTTAACAACTCACTTGATGCGATGTAGTTCCTTGGCAAGTTCACAAATAAGACTAAGCTGTTGGGAGCGGTTGGCAAATTGTAGAGCAATGCTGCTCAAAGGGAACAAGTGAGGTCAAAGGGACCTCAATAATCTGAATACGTGGACGGACAGGAATCTCACGATATTTAACAAAGACATTGGGGAATTTCTAACCTAAGAGGTACAAAGAATTTGACTGGAAAAGATTTTGAGCAACATGATATGCCTTTGAATTTTTCTTTGCTTTTAGCAGGAGGTGGGACTGGATGACCTCCAGAAGTGCCTTCCAGCCTATGATTTCTGTGATTTTGCACTGCAGCACCCTCAAACCAGACTTCTGGTATTACAGTCAATGGCTGCCTGGATGGACCAAAATTTTGATAGTATCAGCATTTCCCCCTCTCCACCCACCATCTCCATCTCACTGACTTTCACAGCCCATGTGTTGTTACTGCTTGCATGCTGCTGCCTACTTCAGCACTGCAACTGCAACCAACCACTCCTACCAGCCAAGATCTGGTTCTCACATATAGACAGGACCATAAATTGTTATTTCATCCTTTGACAGGTTCCATATACAGCTGAAGCCATTACCTGCCCTGCATATTCTCCTTCTCTTCCACTTAGTAGAGGATAACCATTTCTGAGTAGACACTCACACAACTATGTGAACTTCCAGGCTTAAAACCAAAAAGCCCTGAAAGTAGAAGTCTTCGTTTACATGTAAGTTGTACCTTGAATTGCAGTTGCAGTTTACTTGCACTTTTCTCTTAGCTTTAATTAATGTTTCTAGGCTTCTCTCTTTCCTTGAGTGTGAACAGTTACAGAAGGGCAGTTTGTACATGACCCAGGCAGCTTGCATAGAATTAGCATGCTCTGAGGGTGCTGCCTCATTGACGTCTGTAGGTGCACCTCAGAAACACAGCCTAAAGCAGTCTACCTCTGCATGTCACATTTTTGGGGAGAGAACATATGTGTGGTACCAGAGTCCTCCCAGAGATGGAGTACGGCTGTAATTTTCTTCCATCTTTTTCTATAGTCTGGTAAAATAAAGCTCAGTGTTCAGAGCATTAGCACAGTAGCTACATTAAGTCAATAAATTCCTTCCTCTGTTACAGATTTTCCGTGTCATCTGGTCCTTTGCCTTTCATAACTGTCTGTGGGGAAAGGTAACAGGACTTCTCTATCATGTTTACATGCAATAAAAAGTGCTAAATATGAGAGGGGTACTGTAGTAACATGCAATGTATATGTCTTTTGTATACATGTACTTGCTTTGTTGCTAACAGATGCTTACTAAATTTTTTTTTACAAGTTTGCCATGTTCTATTTTAGAGTCTGTATTTTCTCTTCTCAGAATTTAATCAAAAGACTGATTTCTTTTCACTACAGATTAATTCTCTGTTCTCTGTTCTAGACATTTCAAGATAAAGATGATATACAACATGAAAAAAACAGAAAGGTGGGAAAATTCCACTGGCCGAGTGGGAGGCTTGAAGTGCACATAACCCAGCAACTGGGCACCATTCTGTGAGAGGTCAAGGGCACCCATCCTACCCAACACTGTTGGGTACTCATCTGAGAACAAAGGCTGCAGCTCCAGCTGGGGGTTCTGGACCATCTGCCCCAGCAGTGACCCATGCCTCCACCCAGACAGACAGCTGAAGGAGAGGCTGCGGTGCAGATCTTGGGCTGCAGGGAGTGCCCAGACCTTTCTCCCAGGGCAGGGATGGGCGGCAGACCCATCTGCAAAAGGTCTGCCCAGGTGGAGGACCTCCTGCAGCAGGTGGTTGAGCTGCAGGAGGCAGTGAGAAGGCTGCGTAACATCAGGGAGGCTGAGAAGGAGTTAAATATCTGGTTCCAACCACAGTCTGCTGTGGACCCACAGCCAAACAGCCAAAAACTGCCCCACAAGCACACACGGAAGGGAGGGGGGCCAATAATGCAGAATGGAAGCTTGAGACAGCAAGGACCAGCAGGAGGAAGAGACTTCCCCCAAAGCCTGAGGTGCCTTTGCAGAACCGCT
>VXBL01009880.1:43983-54581 GCA_013400195.1 Aramus guarauna
AACTGCATGAAGTTCAACAAGGCCACGTGCAAGGTCCTGCACATGGGTCAGTGCAATCCCAAGCACAACTACAGGCTGGGCAGAGAATGGATTGAGATCAGCCTTGAGGTGAAGGACTTCAGGGTGTTGGTGGACAAGAAGCTCAACATAAGGTGGCAAGGTGTTCTGGCAGCCCAGAAAGCCAAATGTATTATTGGCTGTATGAAAAGAAGCATGACCAGCAGGTCAAGAGAGGTGATTCTGCCTCTCTACTCCACTTATGTGGGACCCCACCTGGAGTACCGCATCCAGCTCTGCGGTCACCAGTACAAAAAAGACATGAAGCTGTTGGAGTGAGTCCATAGGAGGGCCACGAAGTTGATCAGAGGGCTGGAGCACCTCTCCTATGAGGACAGGCTGAGAGAGTTGGGCTTGATCAGCCTGGAGAAAGGAAGGCTCTGGAGAGACCTTATTGTGGCCTTCCAGTATCTGACGGGGGTCTACAATAAAGCTGGAGAGGGACTGTTTACAAGGGCATGTAGTGACAGGACAAGGGGTAATGGCTTTAAACTAAAAAAGGGTAGATTTATATTAGATAATTAGGAAAAAATTCTTTACTGTGAGGGTGGTGAGGCACTGGAACAGGTTGCCCAGAGAAGCTGTGGATGCCCCATCCCTGGAAGTGTTCAAGGCCAGGCTGGATGGGGCTTTGGGCAACCTGGTCTAGTGGAGGGTGTCTCTGCCCAGGGCAGAGTTGGAACTAGATGATCTTTAAGATTCCTTACAACCCAAACCATTCTATGATTCTATGAAAAAGATTTAACATTACTCTCTGCCCCAAATACTGCCCTATAAAGCAGTAGCTTTTATCTGAAAAGCACTATGTTTATAAAGTGTTTTCTTATCTTGTTAGACTGCTTGGGTTTTTCTTCAGTTGGTAAGTCTAGCACAAATATTATGGTCTTGTGGTGGTTCAACTCTAGAAGTCTACTGGCAATATTCATTACACACTTCCAGATTCTTGTGAAAATCTTTACCTGCTTTACTGTAGTTTTAAGACTGTCCCTGGGCAGTCAATAAACAAATTGTACTGTCATGTAGGCTTACGTATTTTAATCTCAAAGACCTTTAAGATGAAAAAAAACATGAAATGTAAAAAAAGTTATTTTTATTAAAGATGTAGCTGACTTATTTGGTTTAAAAAATGAAACCTTGTAACATATAGAAATAAATTATTCTGAAATATGGGGAAAATCTAAACTAAGCTGATTATCATGTGATTTGTCACTGTGGGTTTTACAGTGTTTTTATAAAAGCAATCTGTGAATTAAGGCAGTAAGTCATCCATTTCAAGTGTAACATGAACGTATTAGGCTGGCCTTGAAGCAGTGGTAAAAGAAAAGTTTGCAAAATTAAAATATTTTAAGTTTATCTGCCATAACAACATTTAAACATATTTATTGGAGCATACAGAGTACTGTTATTAATAAAAAATTCCTGTTTTTTTCTTCATTTTATGTAAAATCATAGTCTGCAATCAATAATCTGGGATTATACCTATGTTGGATTATCCAACAGGCTAACTGGAAATGGAAATTAGTTTTGCTATTAAAGTCTTATGTCTTATTTACAATGATGTTGTTAATAAGACCACATAAATTAGTTAGCATCATTGTGAAAATTGAAATTAAACTGGTTTTGTACTGAACTATTGCTCATGTTCAAAGACTGAAAACTTTTAGTCTGATCTTTTAAGCATAGCAGGAATACTGTACACCTAGGTGAACTTTTAATGAGTTGGCTCATTTTTAGAATTTTAGACACAAACATGGCTGATTATACTACAACTATTAATCTCTAGGATGTCCTTATTCCTTATGATTATTATTATTCCTAATTATCTTGATTATATATAAATTTATTCATCATAAAATAAACCTTTTGCAAGTACTGTCTAAAAGAGATGTACCCTTTGCATTTCTTCATGTTTTTTAATTTGCTTTTGATTTTAAAGTTGGCAGTTAATGGAAAACACCATCAAGATAATAGCAGAAAAGCAACAAACTAATATAATCCATTTTGAGAAAACAAACTGAACTTTTTACCTAATACTTGAAAAATGCTGCTAGCAGTTTTCCAGCTGCTCAGATAAAGTGAAAAACATTAGGAATACTCACATGAAGAACTAAAAGTACTAATCAGATCCTTTCTCATCAGTGAAAACATCCTACAGATACCAACAACAAGCGTTTCCAATATTCGTGTTGAACATTTACTTTTTATGTTTATGCTGAGATTTCTACACACAATTTCCTGTGTGAAATTGTTTCTGAAATTAATCACAAAACTTTATATCCCTGACAACTTGAGTGTGCAAGTCCATTGACTGACGAGCAAGAATTGTACCTCATAAGGCAACGGTGAAAGTTACAGATTTTGCCCTGTGGATCACCATGTTTCATGTAATCTCCACCATCAACTTCAACAGGTTTACTATGTTGTTTATAGCAAAGAAACTATTTTAAGTGACTGCCTGCTCTGCCACACAGCAATGGCTGCTGCGGTCTTTCAAGAACAACAGACATGACTATTATGCCTTGAACACAGGAAACACGGATGCAAATTAAAGGGAAATTATTAGTAATAATTGTATTTTCTCAAATCACCTCAACCAACTGAAACCAGTTGGGTAAAAATAAATCTGTAAAAATAAACTTGTGTGGGTGATATCAGTTATGTTCACACAGTATATTTCCCAAAGATTTTGGAATAGCTAACTGCATGTCCTGGAGTGTTAATACTGCCTTTCTATGTAATACAACAGATTTCAGATTTATTACATATTTTTCCTGACATTCAGCATTATGCTTTGCTGGCCACAACCTTCTGCATATGTCAGATGTTGTCAGCTCTCCACTTGATTTGATGGTATGTAATAGAATAGGACATGACTTGAAGTGGTAGTGTTTTTCAGTCAAAGTTTTTATAAATGTATTTATTCATCTGTCAGTAAATGGGCTCTTAGAAAATAACCAGATATAAACTTTTCATGTATTGTGAATACCTTGTGTTATTTCTGTGGCAGCTGCCTCTCTTTTCCCCTCTTTTCCTGAAGACATCACCATCCACAGCTCAGGTTGCGCAATGGTTTCACTGCTGAAGACTCTGTAAAGCCTCTTGTACCAGAGCCATGGCTACTTCCCTGCTCCATCAAGGAATTTCTGTCCTAGTAATTACTGCAGGAATCCTTCAACTTCTCAACTTCATTTGCCTGTGTTCTCTAGATCAACTATATCCCATCAAGACATCTGGATAGGAATTGTCTCATAGACTTGGTACTCTTTTACAAGAGCAGTTGTCCTTTATGTGGAGAAACTGAGACTTGCGCGTGAAACCTGGTAGTCATTGTGTGATGCCTTGGCTTCCTATTCAATACATCCCTAGGAAACACCAAGGAGTTCAGGCAGGAGCCCTTCCAACAGGATAACTGGCTTTATCTCAGACTGTGAAGGAAATCTGCCAAGCAACTAATATAAAGTAACGTCACTAACCAGTGGAAGCAGGGTGCTAAACAACACAAATGCTTGCTTCCTTCTTACCAAGGTTGGGTTGGGTTGGTGTGATACTGCAGGATACTACCAATGAGAAATAGGGATTTGTTTGTGAATCTGTATTAAAACTAATATTTTAGAGGATTTCAACATAGCACTCTTCCAACAGCAGTGACAGGTGTTAGCAGTGTATATTCAGTCACTTAGAATACTCCCAAAAGACTATATTGCTGACTTGGGTCATTCACGCCATGTACAAATGACATGTGGTGGGACATGTCAACTACATGCCATCCTGGGCAGAAAAAAACATCTAAATTTAGGAAGACAATTTATCTAGTCAGCTACAATTTCCTCATTTGTATTTTGTCCCTGACTAATCAGTGCAAAAATCTCATTTTCTGTTAAGTGTCATAGGATTTGACTTTATTTTTCTGATTTTGTGAAAGATTTGGTTTTGCATATTATCTTGAGAACAGTTGTGGCAATACAACTGTACTGCATCAGAGCCAGAACACCAAAATGATATTAACCTAGGCAGAAAATTGCTGCCTAAGTTATCAATATTGTTCTTGATTATCAGTGAATGACCTTTAGAAAAATATTTATGAAACAAATCTTCAGTTCATTTTAAAACATTTTGCAGGGTATTTTCTCCCTAAATACTAAAAAAACACTGCTTTTAGAAAAAGTGTGTCTGGATGTTATATTGTTTTGCAGTCTGAATCATTGACCAGAAAGTCTGACTTAAGCAATAGGTTTGATTTATACTTGAAGGTGACATCTTAAGAAACAGTTATTTTAGCAAAGTCACATGTTACCAAACTCGGAAAAAGCAATTTCCTTTTTCTCAGATACTCAAGTAGCAGTGAATAAGAAAGCAAGAACCTGTGAAGCCTCAGAGAAGGTTCTGCACATTCATCTTCCTGACCCTGAGTTCTGCAAATCTTCTCAGCTTTGTAGTTACATATGAATTCAGAATATTATCTGGCCATCTATCCTTTAGATAGGCAGAAGAACACTGTGGATGTTAGAGAACAAATAAAACTCTTCCAAAAAGAAATAACATAGAAAAAAAAAAAAGGCAAACAAAAATAAAGAAACCCAAAACCCTCTTGACATAAATATTCTTCTGCCGTTTTAGGTACCAATACTATCCCATGTAAAATACATAGCACATTGCCCGTATTCCATGTATGTTGAGGGAATCATGGTACAGCTCTTGTTTTTTTCTAAAGTCTTAGACAGTACATTTAAATCTGTACATAAAAAAATGTCATTCTGACAGAAACATTACTTTTTCATGGCAAACTGACTTTCAAAGATGATAGATAATTATATTTAATAGCCCACTGTAATTAAATATAGGCCACAGAAAAAGAATTTTAATGGGACCGGATAATGAATTTATCTACCCTAGCTTTTATCACTCTATCTAAAGAAAAAGAAAAAGAAAAAGNGAAAAAGAAAAAGAAAAAGAAAAAGAAAAAGAAAAAGAAAAAGAAAAAGAAAAAGAAAAAGAAAAAGAAAAAGAAAAAGAAAAAGAAAAAGAAAAAGAAAAAGAAAAAGAAAAAGAAAAAGAAAAAGAAAAAGAAAAAGAAAAAGAAAAAGAAAAAGAAAAAGAAAACACACACACAAAAAAACCAAACACAAAAAAACCCCAAAACTGTTCACAAAACTGTCAATCTTTAATCTGCAACATTATACATTATTAGCATACTCTCTAGTGGAGTAGTATACATGTGAAAGTATTACCTTATGTGTTTGAATGCATATGCTAATTCAAACATGGAAGACTTGTATAAAGCTGAACCAACTGCATTGAATTTAAAATTTGCGCTATTTAAGTTCACCAAGAAATTTTATTTAAAGGAGAGAAAAAAGAACTAGAGTAAAACAAGACAGTTAAATCAAATCTTTATTTTCCAGTCAACAGAAATAAAACAGAATTAAAAAACGTCTTCAAATTCCATGGGGATCTTCCCTGTAGGCACAGTTCCCTTTCCCAGAATGTTTTAAAGAAGGTAAAGAACAAAATTATGAACAAAAAACACTTTAAGAAAAATCTAGGCCACCCAGTTATCAACCATCTTGACAGAAGATCAACTCCCTAGATAGGGTATTTTGTTTTTTTTTTTTTTTCTGGGTTTGTTTTTTTTTTTTTTTCAATGGATCTGTCATGATTAATCTCCCTTTGAGATTGCTTGCTATAGTAATCGTATTGTGCATATGGCATTAAAGTAATTTATAAAGTACTAAGATTCTTATTTGACCATGCTTCAGATTTCTCATAATATAAATCTGCCATCATTTTTGCTGGCACGCACATTTGTGTTTCATAAAATGACTAAAGCCAGTCTATTTTTCCTCATATCTGGAAATATAAAAGATAACAAAAAACCCATGAAAAGTAATCCGATGCCAGATATACTTCTCTGTGCGGATGTTGAACTGAAAGATAAAAAATGAAGCGAAACATGATTCTTCCTGCCCACACTACTGTCAATGTGGCAACCTCTGTTGCCAGGTGGGGATTTTTCTCCTACATCACAGTAACTATGTCCAAATGCCACAAAAGGTCCTTAATCAGTCTGAACTGAAATTTCAAGTATGTATCCTAATATTTACAACAGGCTGGTGTTTTTTTAAAAAAGCTCACAGAAAAGAACAAACAAACCCTGGTATTATAATGTCCAAATGTTAATATTTTTACTTTCTAGAATATGTTTTTGAATCACCTTTTAGATTAAAAAGTTCTAGGATAAGAGACAATAGGTTACATTAACAATTATACAGTGGTTGTAGTTTTTCTTGTTACATCATACATTTTTAGTAGGTTAAGTAAAAAAGATACTGTTTGGAGTGTTATACTTACTTGATAAAAGACAAAACCCCATGAATAAATGCTGGAATACCATATGCTGCAATAATAACAGCAAAGCTATAGTGCCTGAAGAAAGCAACATCATCTGTGTTATTTTTTCCCACAATGTTTAGCCATAGGAATGGGTGAAGAAAGATGGAAAATTATTAAGAGCTGTTATGAGGATATCTCAGGAAACAATAATCTTCTCTTGAGTTAAAGGGAATACAAAAGAGCAAAAACTAAACAACATGCAAACTGTTTTAAAGAAAAAAAACATTAAAAATACCAGTCTCAGGGTTGCCTTTCACTTCTCTATTTTATCTTTCACAATGTCTAAGCTCTACTGGGAGAGAATGCCTCTGGCAGTTCAGCTGAGCATTTTTGAAAGAATAAAAGAAGCTAAAACACTCAGTGCCTATCTTAAGCTCTATATTTATGATGACACTGCTTTTCATAATGAATAAAAATAGCATACACAACATGCAAAGGTAACAACCTTTAACTAAAAATACACATGTCCGCAGAGATATATTCCAATATATAACCACTGACCACAAAACCTGGAGTTAACGTACTCTCCAGTCACTACATCACATTGTTTTAAAGACCACTAGCCCTCCTGGTGGTGTCATCTGCTGCTTCATACACCTGCTATCGTGTCCCATTGCAGCTACTTTGCATATCATACATTACCATACTGTATGCATTTCACTGCCATGATTTCTCCTACTGGTAGTAGTATTAGTGTAACAGCATGCCTGTTGTAAAGCCATGTATTAGAGGGACGGTATTAGTTTGTATCTGTGCCAGGATGACCATGAGCTATGCTCAGTGACTGTGTTGGATCGCAGAAGCAACAGAAAACCAGACTGGTGAGGACTTCCAGGGTGTCATATCAGCAATGTCATTAGTTTGCATGTCAGTGAGGGTTTTCCCCCACCCTTCACCCATGATGAGGGTAAAAGGATACAGATCCCGCCGTCAGTCTCCGTACTCAGTCTCCCTTTGGGTACTTTTTTGCTCAGACTACTGAAAAATTTGCAGAAGCAAATGTGCGACAGAGTTTATTCTTCCCTTCTTCACTTATTAGCATAGTTGACGTCCGTTATGGCTCTTACCATATGGCTCTTCTGTACTAGCCCAAACCATTTTTTCATCTATTCAGCAAAGATAGGGCTTTCTGTATGTCCTGTTACTTCCATCGTTCTTCTGCAGACATCTTCAAACGGTCTGCATGTTTCTTAATCTGGACCTAAAGTTGGAGATAATATTTTGAGGTTTCACTAGGTGGTTGAAGGTTTGGGGTTTTTTTCTTCTTTTTCCTAGAAATGCTTTGTCTTTATTTTGTTGATCTTCATTCTTTATATTTCACAACCACTTTCACCTGTACTGTCTTCTGCTATCTTACTCTCCATCATTTCTTCCCTATTAATTGACAGTAATTACAGGTGGTAATACTCCTTTTGCTGTATTTTTCTCTACTTTCTGCTTTATGAAAAGGAAGATAATTTGACACTAATCTTTTCCAATACTTCCTGGACTGAAGTATCTTCCTGCGTTTTTTCTCAGCTAGCCTTTGGATTGCTAAGGTCTCCCACATTCACTGTAGGCAATCCCATTATAATATTTTAAGTTTTAAAAACACCTTTCTCCTTACTATCCTGCCTCATTATTTAAATGAAAAGGTCTAGAATAACTCAAAATGACTAAAAATGAGTCTTATTTAAATGTAAGACCTGTTTAAAGATGTTCTTGCATTTATAAATTATTAATAATCAGTTAAATTAAAAACAAAACAGAAAACACATGCATGCCAATTACAATTCTAACATGGAAAGAATACCATTGGTCAACATATCCCAAAGTTCATGTGATAAATCTTAGATTATGGTTGATATTGAAATAAGATAGTCAGTTGCAAAGAGAAAGGCTATTAGCTCTAATTTTGTTTTACTTTTTTCCACTAATTGAACCTTTATTTTTGCATCCCATCTGCACAAACATCAGAGAAATCTCTGATTATATTTTTTTACTTATTATTAAAGAGAAAAATGAATGAACGTCAATATCAGACAAAGAGATATTAGTACAGATAAAATCACTACCAGCAGTATTTACTTTTAAGTGGGATATAACTCAAAAACTGAGTTAACTGGTGAAGAGAATTCATGCTAGTCAAAAAGGCATTGAAAATAGCATGAGTCTTGAAATGTGGGCATCTGTTTGCGGTTTGAACTAGGCTGGGATCTTTGACTAAAGTCCATATAAGCTAATAACCCGATGATATCATGTACCTCCAGCCTTCAAATCCAGATAAGTTATAAGTAAAGTTCCCTGCATTTCAAACTCAGTCCACAGCCAGCACTCAGTTCCAGACGGTTCACTTTTAAATGTCATATTCAGAAGACACCTGTCCACTTTAATTCACATTTCACAAATTTCAATCTTTTCCCCAAAATTCTGTCAAAATGGAAAAATTTCACTTAATATTAAATACATTTCCACCCATGTTATTTCCTAGGTCAGATTTTGTTCTAGTTTAGCCTGTGCAAACCCAGAATAGTGTCACTGGTTTGAACAAGAACAGATGCACCTCCTCTGTCTGTGTCTCTGATTCACTTGTGAATTCCTGTGTTGTTAATCTCCGCGTGCTGGTGTCTTTCCTGCCTGTGTAAATCCATTTATCATGGACGGTGCATTCTGCCTTTCTCTGGCTGGCGTTTCCTAAAGTACTCAAACATGTTCTTTAAGCAAAACCCTGCCTTGTGGTGGTACTCCATATGTGTCAAGAACCACTGAAATCTTTTCCTGTAGTTCTGGGAAATTCTACTTTTGCTAGTTGGAAATATGGTATTCTAAAAATCAGATAAGCTGAGCTGTTCCCACTAATTTTTGGTATTTCTATTTCTAATCCTGGTGAAAGTCATAGGATAGCAAAAGTGGAGCAGTACCTGTTTGTTTGTTTGTTTGTTTGTTTGTTTGTTTGTTTGTTTGTTTGTCATCAAAGATTAAAGATTTTTGGGTATCCAAAAACCTGCTGTTTGTTACCACACCAAGTCCATTGTTACCACACCAAATACAATGTTCTTGAAAACAAGCTGGAAAACACAAGGACAAATTTATTACAAACTAAATCAAGAACAAGTTTGGTCTCTGACGTTCAGAAAAAATTGAACTTGTACATACTTCCATTTATTTGAAAGTAAGAATACAAGAAGCTAAAGCTGTTCCTATTCAAGCTTCTGGTTTGTGCTCTAAATACCCATTTCAGTGACATTTCAAACCATAAAACATATTTGTGTGGGAAACGGATGACTAATACTGTCTCTACAAATGACTTTTACATTTTTCTGTTGAACTTCAAATTCTAATTGCCATTGAATGTTCTTTAAAAATCTCTTGCTGAAAATAGTCCTAATATGAAAGGTTTTTTTCCTAAACTAACTCAAATTAAAAGACCCAGTAGAAGAGCAGGAGGAAACGCAACTGACATGCTAAAGAAATCACAAGAATAAACAGAACACAGTTACAACTACTAGCTTGCATTTAAAAATGTATTATTTCATACCTCTGTATAGTACAGAATAATATGCTTTCTTGACTGCAATGTAATATTGATTTTTTTAATTAAATAATCTAACTTCCACAAGAAGTTTAAAGTGATGCTGTGCAATCTAAATGGCCCAATAATGTTTATACTGTGGTAACTTTCAGAGATGCAGAGCTGTAGCTAAAAACGCAGCCAACAGAGGCCATACAATAAAGCTAAAGTGTATTACTTTTGAGTCACATCCTTTTTGAACCTCCTCACATCACCATACTAGCCCACATTATACAAATCTCAGTTATACCCCTGGACTAACATACCATATATAACTATCCCATATCACCAACTCTACAGATTTTGACCTGGTCTGGACTAGACTTTTCAGTGGGAGAGACAGTGGAGCTGTGGATCCATGGGTTTGATCAGTAAATAATAGAAATGACTTTTTGTATTCAGGACATATTTCATGTAAGTAAACGCGTACTCTTTTCCTGTTAATTGTTGACCAGACATGTTTTTATTCTTTTTAGTAGTAGCTACATTACTTCTGTGTGAGGCATTTGCATCTGTTGAGGTACCTGCTAATTTCCACAAATTTATAGCTGGATCACAAATGTAAACCAGAGGCTTTCGGTGTTACGAGGGCTGCTATGAC
>VXBL01009880.1:54599-68420 GCA_013400195.1 Aramus guarauna
ACGAGGGCTGCTATGACCATCACAGCGCGGGCGGTGTCTGCCAGGGCAGCAACGATGGCGGGGGTCCCTGTCCCCACTCCCACCTACCGCACCGGAGGGAACCCGAAGCCCCTTCCGCGTGTCTTGGAGTGGTGCTGGCCGCAGGGTCTGCTCTTCCCCCCCTTTCTCGGACAAGGTTGCCCATGCTGCAGCACCTACTTCTAGAGAAGGGGAGAAAGTACATCAATGCCTCTGGCCAAGTGGTGCTCTTGGGGTTTTTTTTCTGCTATATAAATTGTTTCCAGCTAACAAGGGAGTGCTTTGGCTGCAGCGAAGGCAGCCTGGCTGGCGGCTTTTCCTGGGGAGAGGAGAGGCAGGGAAAGCAGCCAAACAGAGGCACTGCTGCTTCTTCCCCCATCCCCCCTACCCCAGTAATAAAATTTTGTGTTTGCATCCATCTGGCTTTGATGGTATTTTCCAGTTCTGCAGTCTGGGCACACTTTATCTGCTGTTACATAACTGGCAGGATTTTTTTTATTTTATTTTATTTTTTTCTCATGGGAATAATTAAACAGAGTCACTTCATCCCTCTGATTACTGGACCTTTCAAATGATTTTGAACTGTTTGTTAGAAAGTAATTAATCAGTTACACTGGTGCTCTGCCATAGTGGGATTACGTGAGGGCTTTTTTAAAATGGCATTCAGCTTTGGCCACTAGGTAAGCAAAAGCCCATGAAAAGATTAGGTGTTAGGTGTTGCTCAAACTTTCAGAATGAGGCCAACTTTAAATTCAGATTTGAGTTTGAAAAGAAACAGGAGAGAAGCCGTGGACAAGAATGGTTTTGGCAGCAAAAAGGGAGGGCAGAATTTAAGATTGTTTCTTTTACCCCAGTCTGACTTTTAATGTTCCTGTTGACTGGTACATGCTCTGAGTGATTATTCTGTGACCTAAAGGATTTTATTTTTAGGATAATTCCATTTATATGCAAAATCTTCTGACATTCCAATCTCTTGCCTCCCCTCCTTCCCCTCCCCTCCTCCTCCCCCCCAAAATTATATCCCTCCTGTCTTCTTATTACAACGATTCAGCTGTGCAGGGGAGAGGTGACCCACAGGTAAAATATGTGAATTAAATTCATATGCCTAAGCATACAGTGCAGTTGTATTGTGATTTTAAGAGTGTCTAACCTTGAATAAATTAGTAAATAGGCCAACAGTCTATTTTTAAGGACCAAGCTGACCAGCAGCAGGAACCGAACCACATAAGGAAGGGAAGTATAAGAGCCAAAGGATCTTTACAACAGCACTGAGCAAAAGCTGCTGTAAAGCAGATATATGTTAGAGTGATTGGCATCTAAGTGCTTTCCCCATCTCTCTCTGAAAGCTAATGAAAAATGATCCTTCTTCTCTTACATATGGAAAAAAACAACCCCATACACCCCTTATGGAAAAACACCTCTTCTGCTTCTTTATTTCCTGCACTTTTTCTATTGAAATGAATACAAACGCAATGGCAGCTTCCATGTGGCAGACACTGTCATCCACAGCTTTCAGAGCATCAGGATACATATGCACTTGTAGGATCCATTGCAGGACATTTCTTGGCATATGAATAAGGAATAAATACATCTGACTGAACAATAAACGTTCCTTTGCACGTCGGTTCCATTATTATTTTCAGTACGTCTACTCTGACTCATTATAAAAAGTACTACTCAACCAAGGTAAACTATGTGAAACAGAAGAGGCTTAATGCTTTTGCTAAACCCCATACACCTCTGGTTAATTTAGAGAAGACTCTGTATCCTACATACTTTCAGAGGTGCTCAAGCTCTGCTCTCCCTCTCCTCGCAGTTTTAGTCCAGTTGGACTTCAGAAACCATCGACTGCATGAAATAACCTTGTGGACTAATTAGAAAATGTACGCAGAAGGTAGTGGGGCATGCCAGTTAAAATGCCAGTCAAGTAAATGTGACAAGTTTGTATTCACAACTCTGAATGAGAGTATGTAACTAATGACGAAAAATTTAGAGGCAGGCAAATTTTGTAATACTTGCGGTGTTTCTGTAGAATATTATAAGGCAAACATCTATAAACTAGTTACTGACTATATTGTGCAAATTCCAGGATGCTGACTTGGCACGTCCAACATTTTATAGTAGGCTGTGTCAAAATCAGGATCAAGAGTAGAAAATGATGGTGTATTAGAATAAAAAATGAATAATAGGAATTATTAGGAGTTACAAGGTGTCTTTCACTAAAAATAAAAAACTTTGTGGAATGCCATGTCCAATTACTTCACAGTGGTATGAAACTTGCACTCAATACTCTATATTTCATCACTAGTTCAAATGCCTACAATGTGCTGAAGTATTCAAGCTTGTTTGTTGATCCCTCCCTCTGTTGAGTATGGATTTTTGCTTACATACAGAAATTAATATTTAACTGAACAACTGTTCAGTTGCAAGAAGTGTTGAAGTATTATATTCAACATTTTTTTGCAACGGGTGGTAATATAATATGCAGTACTAGGAAATTTTGCAAAAACATCAGGAGATGGTAGAATTAAGGAGGAATAGCAGGATCCATAAAGTAAGTTTCAATTTTGCACAAGCACCAAGTTTATCTGTCATTATGTTACGGTAAATAATAAAATATAGACTAGCTTCCAGAACTATTTTGCTTTTTGATGGCCAAAAGGAATGCCCACTGATAATCTGTGTTTTATGAAGGTAGATTGCTTTGGAAGTGTAGGTGTTTGCCAAAGTGTAATAAAAGAAAGGTAAATATTAGATAATACTGCTCCAATTCTCTCAGTACTTTTCAGGAATCTCATTTGTATAGCTGAAGACTTCAGGCCCTGCCTAACATGTAACAATCTATTTTGATTTAGACAATTGCCTTTACAACTTTTAAAAAATACATACTCAATATGCTTATGAAACAAACACAATGCAGGCACCAGCAAGGCTTCTTCCAAACTTGTGTTTCCATTTAAAACTTTATTTTGTATGTTCAGAACATCACCAGAAACATAGAAACTTGTAGGCACAAATGACTTCATATCCAGAGTTTTTGAATAAAATACTTGCTAATGAAATTGTAACAACACATTTTCATGATAACCATATAGCTTAATATTTCATATATACATATAAAAGTCATGCGTTGTAAAGAGTCATTTTGTCTAGATCATGTTTTCTGGGTGCTAAAATTCACTGTAGATCTTACGTGTCTTAAATACGTCATATTTTTTTCTGTATATTTCAGAGAGTTTATTATACTGATAACACATTCCCAAATAAAACACAAAATGTAATAAAGCTGCATATTTTCTTTACCTTACAGTTTCTCCTGTATTAAAAAAAAAAATAAATATGAGTAATAGCAAAAAAGATACTTTAAACCAGCTCACAAGTATGTAAGATATGTAAAATCTACTAGTATAAACTAGGGTGACAATGCAAGGGTATAAAATACGTTTTGAGTTTGTGGTCCATGAGTAATATTGCTTCTATATTGGCTTTGCAAGTCCATGAAATAATTCATGGCTTATTATGTAGCAGGTGAGGAATCAAGTGGGAATTAAAGGAAATGGTCCTCAAGCCTAACAACTGGCAGCTACTTGGTTTTTTTCCACCTTTGCCACATAATTATTCTTTTTTTGCTATGAGGCACATTCAAAAAAAAGTCCAGGGCCGAATTTCGGCCTGTAATATCCTTGCAGTCATAACAGCTTGAGTAATTTAGATCCCCTATATTTTACATCTAAAAGATTCTTTACTATGTAAATAATTCCTCCAGTTAAAGTAATAACGTTAAAAGGATCTTTGTCTTTATATGGCCTTTTTTTTCTTTGAGTTTCTATCATTGTTCCATGCTGGCTGCTTAGGCATGTGCCATGCATGACAACCTTTGGCACCGGCGTGTTAGCATCAGTGGGAGATGTCTGCGCTGCTGACCTCTGCATGTGACTCGTTACTCCTTAGGTGTGATCATTCTTCTGATCTTCCAGTTTCATTAGCGGAATCCAATGCTGTGAAGATGAGTATCGTCAGGCATTTGCTTACAAACAGAGTAGATGCATAAACGTTTATAAAAGTCTTACTAAACGTAGTGGTTTTAAATGTTTTGCGTGCCTGATCCGGAAATACTGATTGATCTATTGACAAACTGACCAGAAAAAGATGCATTTAGCTGTATAAGCCATCCCAGGTTTCTTTACGTGTTCTAGAAACTATTTAAGAAGGTGAAGAGACAGTCTGACCAAAGGCAGAGCGAGCACTGGACTGGGGCTGCGGAGATTTGCTGTTGTTCCTGGGTTCTGGGTCTGCCACGAGCCTGCTGGGTAGCCGATGTGCCCCAGTTTCACCGCCTGAGCAGTTCAGATAATGATGCTGCCTGTTTTCTAAAATGCTGTGAGATTTATGGGGAAGAAGCATCGTGCAAGAGCCAGGAACTTATTGTTAAGGAAAAGCTTTACCTTTTTTTCATGCCGTCTCCGATTTTCTCTTCTGACACAATGGAGTAAACATACAAAATTCTGTCTTCTTTGAAATCAGTGGGAGTTTTACGCTTGATTTTAATGGTACCAGAATTTCTTCTGAGTGAATGACAAAAGTTGTGCTCCTTTCTAGACAGTTCTAATAGCAATTCTTGCTCAAAGAAATGTACACTATCACTCTGCCTGTGATATGTCTGCGCTTTTGCTTTAAAGGTGGAAAGTAAGCAAGCAACAACTCCAAGAGGAACAAGGTAACAATTTTTAATGCAAATACTGCATTTGAACAGCTCCTAGAAGATATTTATAATGCAACAGCATGCATACTAATATTACTAGTACTGTAGCTTATACAATTTTCATGTCCTTTAAAAAATATATGTGCTTCTTCTAGCTTAGATGGTCTTTGTTACCAGTAGGATACATACTTTACTCATTCCTATTAGTTTTTTAAAAAACCTTTGGAGAGAGATCCAGAAAAGCGCACATTTTGTACACTTTTTCCCCTTCCAAAGGTTTTGAGAAGAGCAGTTTCCCCTGACAGAGTGGTTTAAACCACTTGTTTTCTGTTCTGAACTTTGTATTGCATTGTAACAAATCACTGACTTCAACTCTTAATGTGCCAAATCCTCTCGTACTTATCCCAGCAAATCTTCTCTTAAGAGACTCCTGTGTGCTCTAACTCCAGATACAGGATTACATTCTATAAATAGTCACAGCAGTTCAAATCATGAGTTTAAATGGTAAATACAAAACCCTTCAGACAATATAAAGGCAATGGATCTAGTAGTGCATGAATGCAAAACCATTCTAATTGGACTACAGTAATGCAAAGAAGTTTCACTCAGCTAATCTAGCAGTTTGAATAAAAGCTTAGTATACTACACCAACACCTCTCCAAGGGTACCACCAGTTCAATAGACCTTCCGTTCATTCACTCGTCACACATCGTGTGTTCATTTAACCATCAGCAGCATTTGAACTGAGCCTTTCCCACAGAGTAGGGGACTCCCCAGCCATTCCTCCCTGGGGAAGCTTTCTGTGTGTGTACGTACACCATTTTTATACAATCTGATGTTCTCCACAGGCAAACATCTGCTCTTCTGAAATACATTGGGGCCAGAAGCACAGGTCATTCTTGAAGTGATGGGTCCAGAAAAGGAGATGATCTCCACCTCTCTCCCACAGGAGATGGCTGAAAAGGAGATGATCTCTGTCTCTCCTACAGGGAATGGCTTTTCCTCATCCTTCAGTTCAAACACTACATCATACTAGAAAGAAATCTCATCCTGGGGGGTAGAGAGAATATCTGTTCCTTTTAACTGTGCAACCCCCACACTTCCTTTTAGTGTGAAATAGTTCATTTATTTGGCAAATCTGAGACTACCTTTATGCACACTGCCCCATCAGTCAGTAATAAAAATGGCAATGAATTATTTGTCCACAGCATTCTTAATGTATGTGATAATGCCATCCAGCATGCATTTATCTGTTCTAGGTTTCCTCACGGCCATTTCTTTGTTTTTGTTGTAACATTATACATTGTCTTCTCTAGCGGTTATGTGCAAACGTAAATAATATGAAACTGACTTTCCAAAATTGTGCACATTATGCTAATGATGAAATTTCATTTCTTCTGTAAATTACAAAATTAGATATCCCAGCCCATCTTTCTTTTTTCCTGATTTTTTTTGCTGATAGCTAGAGTACATGATTTTCTAATTGTTGGCTTTTGTCATGGCAACTACACTAACTCATTTTTTTCAACTTCCAAATATTTCTTTTGAAACAGGTACTAATGAATAGGGTCTTGCATGGTGGTTTGCTGTCTATAGGTTTTGCATGAGTATTACCAGACCGATGAGACTGCATGACTGACTTTGGACAGTGTAATTTCACATCACCACACATTTGCCTTTCAGCTTCTCTTTCCTTTTCTGCTGCTTGCTTTTTTTGCCATCAATCTGTAAACTCACAGTCCTGCGTTTCTCTAGGTTTAGCAATTCTTGGAATAACTCTTTCACATTGTGGTTCAGCTTGGCAGAGGTCTCCATGAAGGCACACTTCCACTTCTTAGCCATAGCTTCTCCTTCGCTGCTGTCCACCTCTCGATTTTGATTCTCATCATTTTTGTTCCCCACCAGCATTATTGGAATGTTTTCTACGTCTCCTTTAATCTGACATATTTGTTCATAGATCGGTTTGAGTTCCTCCAAGGACTGTCGGCTGGTGATAGAGTAAACCAAAATGAAAGCATGTCCTTTAGAAATAGAAAGACGTTGCATGGCTGGAAACTGATGGCTCCCTGTGGTGTCAGTTATCTGCAAAGTGCATATGCTCTTATCACAGCTGATCACCTGCCGATAGGTGTCTTCAATGGTAGGGATGTAACTCTCTCTGAAAGTGCCCTTCACAAATCTCAAGACCAAAGAACTTTTGCCAACTCCTCCAGCTCCAAACACAACAACCCTGTAATCATTGCTTTGCTCAGGCATGTTTCTCGGTGTGTCTGTTGTTCAGCTAGGGGGAAAAATCTAGGAAAGAAAAGGACAAAGACAACAAGGCAGATGTTAATACAGGTACAGGTGCAGAGCGCACTTTGTGATAGCTTTCCCGATAAAAGAATGTGATATAAGTGATGGCATACTAGTTGTAATAATTTAAGAAGACTTGCAAGGGGTTACAGAATAATTTATTTCAATAGCAAATTTAGTATTTGCAATCCAGCAAATGGTAACAAAAAACCATCTTCATCATTTCATGACTTCAGTTAATTTAACTTTGTGAGTTTTGGTATTCTTCCTTCTGGACTAATATCCCCAGAAATAAAAAGCTGCATTTGGGAAATGGTATTTCAGCAAGGTTCCGGGCCCAAACGAATTGTAGAAACTGAATTACTCTGCTGTCTCTAAAACAAGTCTCCTCCAATCATTGCTGAAACACACCGGCATACACGTGTATGACAGTCAGCTATTGTAGACGTGCCATCTCTTCAGTAGGCAGGGAATTTATCTCCACTACAACTGGACAACACTCCTGACTGACACCTAAGACATATTTGTAGCTTATTGAGCAATAGCACCAAGTATGCTTTGTTTCTAACTCTGGGAGCATGTGGCCCGATTCAATGTGTTGAATTCACTTGCATTTCAGGTCAAAGAGCACATTTTGGTAAACTGATATTCTTCATGTTCAGTCTGCCTTTTCATTCTAATCTTTATTTCACAGCAGATGACATTTGACTGGAAAGATGCTACACTTATCAGAAAGGTTATGCAGGCCACTTCACAACATTTGTAAGTGTCTTATGTTGTCAAGGGTGGCAAATGCATATGTCAAAGGTCACAAAACTCTGTGATCCCTGAAGTCAGTTCCCCTTGACAAAACCTGTCTGTAAACAGCAGGGCCACAAAAATTGTCATCATTATTGAATAACAGAAATCGTAGAAGTTTCACAGGGTTGCAAGCTGTAGTTGTTTTAGAATTCATTGAAATAAACCTGAAGATGGATTTGTTCTTTCATCAGTAGCAGCTCATTAGGTACACAGCATACATAAGTCTCTTTTTCTATTTAGTGAGATTTATGCAATTAAACACTAAAAAATTGAACCCCAGAAGTTGAAGATAGTCTAGGATATTGTTACTTTCCAGATCAACACTAGATATATAAAAAGCACATGTGGAACAAACTTCAATATTTGCTGCACCTATGTTTGTTCTTAGGAAAATGGGCTAATTTAATAGGCAGCCTTGTCCAAGTGCCCTAATGGTGCCAGGTGATTGAATTGCACGTTGTAATGTTGCCTGGGTAGCAGCTAATCCAGAACAACCCAAAGGGATTTCTTACTCAATAAGGAAAGCCTTCAAGCTATTTCTTCATTGCAGCAGCAGGAGTGATTGCATTGTGGGGCAGGATTTTAAGTTATTCTTTTCCTGTCTAGCACAGGCAGAATTGAAGTGATCCTGTAGAGGTATGGATGTGAGTGGATGCCCCATGACCTTATTCCAGTTTCCAGCCCACCCTGAATTTTGTACTTCTGCATCTTTGATGCTGTTGCTGCCTGTACCAATTAGATTAAAGCTATGGTTACCCATGCTTCACTAATGTCTTCATTTTGCTGTTCAAGCATGCTCTGATTTTGTTATCCTTCTTGTCCAGGGCATCCTATTCTGTCCTAATTCTAATGTCTAAGCAAGCTGAAAACATCTGTCTTTACATAATGTGTTGGACGAAGGAGCTGTACTTCCTCATCTGCCAGAATAACCCGTGCAGTTAACTGGGGATGCTGATCCTGAGGCAAACTGGAGAGCTGTCGCAGGCCTGCCTACCCAGCCTGGCTTCAGGCAGCTTCACCCCTTCCATCTCTCCTACGCTGCAGTCACTGGCACTCTCAGATACCTGTTCAAATATAGGAGAAGACTGATAAATAAGAGTGTTCATCCTGAGGCACTGAAGCAAAATTGTTTCTCTCTGACAGCAGAATTCAAGGAATGGAAAGACAAGTAGTTTCAGACAACACTGATGTATGTGTTTATATATGAGGGAAAACCCTCTGAGGAACAAGGAAAATGGGCAAGCAGCTCACCCTGTTGAGAAAACAAACACAACTAAAGCAGCTAGCAAGAAATGAGACCAGAGGAATCTAGCAGGACGCTGTTTCACTGAGAATAAACCTGTACCTAAGAGCTGCAAACATGCAAATTCAAAATAGTCGTAGAGCTTAGAGTCATGGGTGACTGCACAGAATGAACTACTGTAAAAATTACAGTTTAATAATTTTGGTAAGCAAAAAGGCAAGGGAGGAAAACATGTCTGTTTCACCTCAGAAGCAGCTTAAGTGTTTCACCATCAGATAATGTGTGGCCTAGGAACTATGGGATCATAAGAAAAAATGCACTATGAAAATTTTCATTATGAAAATCAGTGAAATACGGAGTAGAGAAATAAAATCTAAAAGCCAGCTGAGTGTACTCCCACTATATTAAACTTCATGCTTTAAGCATACTCATAAATCTCCAAGAAAACTGGCACATACCACTGTGCAAAAGTTAGGACAAATTGAAATGTGGCACTTAATGGCATGAAATATTAAGCATCTGAAAAGTTTCTAAGGGAACCTGAAATGGCATGGTAACAGTCTTCAAATACATAGTAAGTTGTTGCAAAGAGGGAGAGCGTACATCTGTAGTGGAAAAAAACTGGAACTAATGGGCTTACATTGTTGTGGGTTGACCATGGCTGGAGGCTCTATCACTGCCCAAAGCCGCTCTGTCACTGCCCTCCTCAGCTGGGCAGGGGAGAGGAAATGTAACGAAAGGCTCCTGGGTCGAGATAAGGGCAGGGAGAGATCACTCACCAATTGCCGTCATGGGCAGAACAGACTCGACTTGGGAAAATTAATTTATTACCAAGCAAATCAGAGTCGAGTAATGAGAAACAAAATGAAATCTTAAAACACCTCCCGCCACCCCTCCCTTCTTCCTGGGCTCAGCTTCAAGCATCCACCTGCTTTGGTGTGGGGTCCTCCACGGGCTGCAGGGGAATGTCTGCTCCACCATCATCCTCCATGGGCTGCAGGGAGACAGCCTGCCTCACCATGGTCTTCTGGGGTGCCTGGAGCACCTCCTGCCCCTCCTTCTGCACTGACCTTGGTGTCTGCAGGGCTGTTCCTCACACATCATCTCACTCCTCTCTCTGCCTGCTGATGCACAGCAACTTTTTCCCCATCTTAAGTAAGTTATCCCAGAAGCGCTATCATTGTCGTTGATTAGTTCAGCCTTGGCCAGTGGTAGGTCCATCCTGGAGCCGGCTGGCATTGGCTCTGTCAGACATGGGGGAAGCTTCTGGCAACTTCTTGCAGAAGCCACCCCTGTAGCCCCCCCGCTACCAAAATCTTGCCATGCAAACCCAATACAATTGTACAAGAGTTTCACATTAGACAATCAGAAAACTTTACAGTGGTAAGAAAAGCACACGTATTCCTTAGGGCAGTTTTGCAGACTCTCTTTAGAAATTACCATAGAATCACAGGATAATCCAGGCCAGAAGGAACCCAAGGAGGTCTCTGGTCCAGCCTGCTGGTCACAGCAGGGTCAGCCATGAGACCAGAAAAGGTTGTTCTGTCCTGTCAGGGTTTGAAAACCTCCAGCATTTCCCACAGCCTCTCTCAAGCTGCTTCCCTGCGAAATTACCCTCAGTATGACTTTCTCTCCCTTATATCCTGTCTGAATTATTTTTCATCTCATACCTGTTGTGTCTTCTCCCACCTTCCGTTGCTATGAAGAGTTTGGTTCCATCTTCTCGATGGCTTTCCTGTAGGTTTTAGGGGGCTGCTGTTTGCCCCCCCCCCCAACCTGTGCCTTCCCCAGGCTGAGCCAGCCCTGGTGCCCCAGCCTGCAGGGCAGGGCAGTGCTGCAGCCCTGGACACCTCGGTGCCCTCGGTGCCCCCATCCGAACCCGCTCCAGTTTACTGATGTGTTCCCTCTGCCGGGGGTGCCGAAACCCGGCACACTCGGTAGCTGTTGTCTGATGAGTGCTGAGCAGAGGGGGACTATCACCTCCCTCGACCGACTGCCATGCTGCCGGGCGTGCAGCCCAGGACACGGTGGGTCGTGGTTGCAGCCCAGGACACGGTGGGTCGTGGTTGCAGCCCAGGACACGGTGGGTTGTGGTTGCAGCCAGGGCCACTGCTGGCCGTGCCCAGCTTGCTGCCCACCGTGGTCCCACGGTCTTCTCCACAGAGCTGCTGCCCAGCCTGGGTCGCTGCAACCTTAGTTGCTGTTTATTCTGTCCCACATGCAGGTCTGCTAGTCCTAAAGAACCTCAGTTTTACCAAGATAAACAATACAGCTTGCTTTATTTTTTTGTCCTGCTCAGGAGCTGGGAGCAAACAAAATAAAAATCTCATGCAAGGCTTTTTGTTCACACCCGAGAAAGGCTTCCCTAAATAATTCTTACCATGTGGTTGTATTCTCTGTGTGGATCTGGTCAGAGATTCTCCTGCAGTGAAAATCATTTTGAGTAACTGTGGTGTACTTGCGCCCAATTGTGCATTTGTTAATGTTTTTCATACAGTCCCATTAGCGTATTGATTTTTCTTTGTCTTAAAATACATTAACTAGAACACAGAACAGGACAAAATAAAGTGCCAGATTGTTTCATCAGCTTTCAATATTCTGGCGAATGTGAGAATGGAAAAATTGACTTGAAAGAAGTCTGACTTTTCAGATGTACAGTATCCTCTCTGGTTCATACTTTGAGAACCTGTTTCATAATGTGCACGTAGAAAACAGCACTTGCTTTTTACACTTTAAAACTTATTCTTGCGTTTGTGTGTAATAAAGCCTCATCTGCTGCCTTTGCTACTTTCACAAATTGCACCATTGAAAATTTACTATCATCCTCTGAAGTGTCAGTTTAACAAAACTATCCTCACTTAAAAAGGCAAAGCACTTTTCATAACATACATCCATACCCTTCATTTTTTATTTGTTTGGTTGCAAAGTTCAGCAAGTTAGTGAGTCTCCATACACCTCTGCAGGCAGCTCTGTTTTCCGCAGATGCTCTGCTAGCACGCGGCTGAAGTCGCTCCAGCTCAGCTGCTGCGGGTGAGCTCGACGGGCTGTTCGCTGGGACAAGCAGCTGCCTCCACTTCAAACTCAACTACAGACCTTTACGTTGCCTGCGCTCTGTCCCTCGCTGTTTCTGACGTGCCAGGTAAAAGAACTGAAGGGTTGTTCTGGCAGGAGGATACAGTTATTTTCTATGACGGTGATAACAAAAATATGCATTTAAAATGTCTAAACAAAGTACCTCACATTACAGATTATGCACTTGATAGTGCATATAACTCCTAATGTTCTTTGGGTGACTAATGACACGTGGGTGTGTTAGCATTTACTAAATCGATGTCACTGATCCTGTATTTAGCCAGTGGGTCTCCATAGTTATGTTCTATTTTTAATAGGTTTTTATGGTCTAACTTTTCCATCAATTGTATTTATGACTTGCCTCTTATGTTTGTATTTAAGCTATGAATAACATACACAATAACTGGCAAAAGGTATAAAGAGGATGAAAAATAACTTCTGAAAATTAATCTACTTGAATACTTACCCTTAGAGTAACATGAGATTAGAATCTCACAACTGGTGAGCACTTCCAGTTTCTATACCTTGAAAGCAGGTAGAGAAAAAATTGCTCAGTCTCTCATCTTTCCAAAGTTTTGGTTTAGTTGCAAAAGATTTTCATCATGTTTGCATTGTTAGACTTCCATGAAATGTCACAGGTTGCAAATTTCTTTGAAATTTTTTGGCTAGATGGTATCTTCTAGAGTAGCATTCGTTTTAAAAAACGACCTGATACTACCTTTGCTGTCTGGACCCAGAGGCTTTGATTGCATCTTAACTAATCCAGTTCTTGAGGTTTTATGATGTGCTACTGAGATGCCCGTCTGATATGCAATACAGCAATCGTGAGAGGCTGTGTATTAATTTCCTGAAAGCTCTTTTTCCTCAGGTAAAATCAGCTCATGTAAGTCGCTGATTTTTATTTTTTTTTAAAGTCTAAGGAGATGTCTCTTGTATATTGTCATTGTTACGATGAAAATCCAATAAAGTACAAGCCATGCATTTAGTCCAAAAGCTTGCATCCATTTAAATTAACAGTGCATCAGGCCATCCAGTGATGACACCACTATGCAAAGATACAAGGCGCAAGGTGAAGAATGATACCAAATGTAGTTATAAGTAAGATGGATTTCAGCATGATTGTAAGGCTCATGGCCATTTCACCATATGAAAGGTGAAAAAGGTACACATTATTTACATACAAGAGGGAAAGAGAGCTCTGCAAGGAGTATTTATTTGCTGTCCATTACATATATAAACAGGCATTTTTCGGGGAGTATTTTCACCACATCTGCCAATGAACATGGACTTAAAGAATGAGGATTTTTTTACTTCCAGTGTCTTAATCTTTTACGACAAGATGCACTCTTTCATGCTTTTTTTTTTTTTTTTTTTTTTCTTTTCTTTTCTTTTCTTGCTTTGATTTGGTATTTTCAAATCAGTGGAAAGTTTGACATGTTTGAAGACAAAATAATAACAGTTAAAACAGCTTTTTTTCTGGCAACATCAGTTTTTAGTCCACATGGAAAGCACATTTTTTATTCTCATGCTGAACAAAATGTTCTTTGAAAGTCTGCTTCTTGATGATCAGCTAGTGTAAATCATGACTTCTTCACTGCATAAATGCTGTAGCACTTTTGATTTATGTCAGCTTTGGCTTTTATTGAGGTGTTGGTTTTGCCATCGTTGTTAACAGAGAATATTTTCATAT
>VXBL01009880.1:84393-98044 GCA_013400195.1 Aramus guarauna
TGGACTTAGCAAGGTGAGGTTAATGGTTGGACCTGATGATCTTAAAGGTCTTTTCCAACCTAAATGATTCTATGAATCTATAATTCCATACAGTCATCATGTTACTTTTGCACTTTCAGTACCACACAATGCCCCCATTCATGAACTGGTCATTTGTTGATAAACAACAGAGTCTGAAACTTGATATTACTTTCTGTGTTTAAGGCTAACTGGTTGAAGTGTTAGCTATAAGCTGTATCAAACATTTGGATTATACCAAACATTTCAATAAAAGTCTTGCCTTTTCAGTTATAGACAGTGTATTGCATTCTTTGCAAACAACATTAGTTTTATTTATGCAGTCACAATTACCAATTTTCTTGTCAGACCTATTTGAAACGGAAACTTTCATCATAGGTTATCTTGACATCACAGATCTAATTGGTACTCAAATCCCTCAATTGCAGCAATAATCGGATGTGAGTGGGGAAAAGAGCCCTCTCTCATTTGCTAGATTACTGATCCCAATTGCTATTGAACTTTTTTCCATATAAAGAGTAGAATAAGGGTAGCAATACAGGAAAAAATAGACAATTGCTAATTAGGCATGAATCCTATTAATTTGAAATTCTTCCTAGTATCAGTGATTTAATCTCATGCCTTTGCAGAAATGTTCAAGGACAAAACTGGCTTAAACGCCCTATAGCGTAGGTGCACAAAATTCACACATTGTTAACAGTTCTCTGGATTCTGCAGTACACACAGAATATCAGCAGGGCTTTTTCATACTCTCCTCTTGACCCTGGGCTAAGGGTCTATTATTACCTCTCACGTCTGCCAACTAGGTTTGAAACAGAGAGTCTGTGTAGCAGTAATTGTTTTCACTGCTCTCCATGTTGCTGTTGTATGCAGAGGTGTGCACTGCTGTTACCTCTTTCTTGAGGATGTTTGCAGCAGGGAGTAGAGCCATGTATCTGCCAATGATATCTGCTAAGTTGAGCCCTATGGTCTCTACGTGCCAGACCACCAACTGGTCTGCTCTCAACTGTGGCACAAAATGTTAAATACTACAGCAGTATTTGACGCAGCGTACAAACCTTTTGGTACCAATATCAATCAGAATCTACTTCCTGAAAAAGACATCTGGTGTGCAGCAAGTTCAAGAACATGTCTATTTCTTTTTCATTGTCATGTAATACAGTGATAAACTGATCTGCTTCACTTTCCCTGTCCCACTGCATCAGCCATTTACTCCATTGGTTCAATCCTCTCATCAGCATTTCTGTCGTTACAGAGATCTTATGTACCTCTGACAATGTTTTAACAAGAAGTGTCCCATCACCTTGCCAAGAATAGCTGAGGACTTTACAGGTTTCTCCCTGTCAGCTGGGTGAAACGCTGCCTTTTACCTGATTAAAACTGAATTTTTTCTTTACCTATCAGGGTTAAAGGAAGAGCACTGAATGCCACAGCCACCTGCCTCATTCCAGCAAGGCTGAGTCTCCTAAAATCTCCCCAGGGTGACCGGCACATGCAGGCTAGGATGGCAGCTCTGACAACCTTGCACAGAAATGAAGTTGTGTTTTCCTCCGCTCCTGTAGGGCAGCTTGCTTAGCTGACATGGCTTGTCAGAGTGAAAGCTGAGCAGACTACCCTTTCCACGCATCCTTTTCCTAGCACTAATCTGGAAGGCTTGTACCAGCAATGGCAGCAGCCCAGGACACCTCGTGTTACAGGGATCTGCCTCCTACCCTATAAGATATCCTATGTTGATCAACAAAAATCAGGAAAAAAGGTCGCATTAGTTTTCAGATATGAAAACTGAGTAAATAATGGGAATAAGAAAGCCTATTGATATTATTACTGTCAGATTCCCGCTTGTCACCACTTTGCCAAATTTTCATTGGGGTTCCACGTAAACAATGGGGATATTTCTATTTGTCCTTTACTTTTTGGTGACTTTTCAATTCCTCCTATGGTTCTTGCTACATATTTCTCTGTTAGATATCTTAACATTTTTAAGGCCTTTTCTAGCACCTGTACACTTATTCATACCTGCAGAGCTATATAAAATGTCATGGCATCAATGACACCTGAGCCTTCTCACCAATTCTCCTTGCTTCATGTTCATTGTCTCACTGTGGATTCACTGCAGAAGCCAGTAGGTCAGACATACTTATCCTCCTTACAAGGTCAGTGTCTCTTCCCAATGGCTCCGCATATCCTTAAAACTGATCTTGAATGAAACTTGTTAGCCACACAAAAAAAAAATGGAATTGCCACAGTGGAAAAGAACAATATGATAGACTTAATTGCTTTCATCTAAATTATCATATGAAATAGCTTGATTGGGCAAACAAACAAATAAAATCCTCACTTATTTTGCCTTATTAGTTATTAATTGCCTCAGAGAATGCAAGTGGACATCACAAAATTCAAAGCCACTTTGGAAACAATGTTAGCCAAGGTATCAGGAACAATCTTCCAAAGGACAGTTTTGGGTAAGCAAAATTTCCTGTCAGAAATTCCATTCATTTGGAGGAAGACAGAAGTTATTTACCCTTCTGAACCTTATTCCAAGTAGCTGAACCTATAGACCTTCAGTTTCTAGCATACAGTTCATGCTTGAATAGGCATTTGCATGTTCTTCACTTACACTTAAACATGAATCATAAGAGGAGTATTAAAGCTCTCCCAAGTACATGTCAGATCATAATCCAAGGGCAGATAGTTATCACTGTACTTCAGTGGGTAGGGCTGAGGTCTGGAGAGGTGAATTAATGCATCCGAAGTCATCTGGTCTACTGGTAAGAGGGATAAAAATAGACTTTGCTGAGTCTTAGCAGAGTTTTCTGGTCACTAGCCCCTCCTGTCAGTTCCTTGTGTTCACCATGAGAACGTGGCTGTGGGCTCATGGATCAGGGTATTTAAAAGATCATTTGCAGGCATAAATTTCACTGATTTTCACTGGATTATGATGATACATCTTCACTGCTAGTCAAGGGGGTAGAAGCAGTCTTACCATGGTTGCATGGGCAAGGGCAAATTTGCTTGCACGGCATTGTGAGTCTCTTTGGCTAGATGGCTTCCAAAATTACAGCAGGTTATGGATAGCACTCTTGGATGTCTATATGCTGCACATCAGGGGGCAACAAAGACGCAATCTGAGTCACATGGAAAGACTAACAAAAATGTTTAAGTTCCCATCTTGATGCCTAGTCACCTACACTCCCTTGTGTTTAGCAGCATTGAAATATATGCATTTTTTTGAATCCCCACATGTGCTTGTTTTCCTTTTTAGGTGATAGAGATCTTGCAAAGCTGTCATTTGAACACTGCAAAATTGCCAGTCTTTTAGCTCACTTTATTTGGGTGGCAGCTGTCTGGTGAGGAATTTCCATGGTTGGGAGAGCACCATGAATGAACTACAGTGAGCTACAGCTTCTGTAGCCTTGAAATTGAAAGAAACAGTGAGGATGAGGAAGGAGGAAGCTAATGAGGTGAGAAAACAAACAAAAATCAAAGATGTGGGGTAGGACTACCACCAGCAGTCCTAGGATAGCTACAGGAAAAATGGCCAGGCGCAGTCCAAAGCAAGAGGGAAGCAGTCAAGACTGTGTCAAGGTCCAAAGCATGATAAAAGGTCAAACACAAACAGAAAATATTGAGCTGTCGCCTTCCTTCACTGCTGTGTTAATACTTCTGGGAAGCCCCGTTACACAAATCCCTGCTCACTGGGCTGGATAATGCCACTATTATCTGTCTGCTCTGAATGAAACTATGGATCACTGATTGTATATGATGAGGCCTCCTGCATGCAATTCGTGCTACAGTTCCTGAGTACAAAATGCAGTTTTCCCTCAGTACAAAATATTCCAGCATCAAAAAGGTGAGGTACCTGTATTCATGAACTGTTCGTGGGTATCTCAGAGATGTCCACTTGTCCCAGCTGGTTGCCTCTTGGTCTGAGATCAAGAAAGAAGAAAAGTATATGCATCCTGTAGGATGTCAGGAATGTGACTGCAATAAAAATGTTCCCTGCTTGAAATATAACAGCCCTTTCAGTGTAATTTGAAGGCCTGCTGTTCATTTAAATTACCCACTGTGTGGGCTGTGTGCTATTATGCTGCACAACATAAAAGGAATATATAGTATTTGCTTTCCCTAAAAGAAATAAGGAATGCTAACCTAGACATTGTCAGAATAACATAATCATGTTCATTTAAGAAAATTCATACTTAAAAATTTAAGAAAAACTTTTAAAATTATACCATTCATGCAAGGTAATTCTACTCTTTTGTCTGCCACTGTTGCTGTACCATAGCTTACTAACATGCAACAACATGGCTTTGTTTGTAGCATTACATGCCTCAGAAGGTCTGGACTGTAACTGTGATGATGGGATTCTTCGTGCAGATAACCAGCACCTGCTAAATCAAAGCTTGAGTCCTCTCAACATTTCTCTTGAGGGAAGGTGGTAGAATTGGATGCAAGGTGCATGAGTTTTGCTTATAGGCTCTGGGTCAAATATGTCTAAAGAACACAATGCAGACTATGCAGAGATGCCTGAGCCTGTGCCAGGTAAGCTAGCACCAAAATTGAAAACAGCACAACCATCTTGTGCTTATTCTATGATGCTATGACCTTGGCTCAGAGTTTCTCTTAAATTGGTTCTACTGAAAAGTGCAGTGTGATGCCTTCAGTGACGTGATGACTGTACATCTGGGACCTCTGCTAGAACCTGGATCCTGTGCTGCACAAATGTACACTACATGTAGACATGTCCAAAGAGCCCACAGCCTGTACTGTGGCCTAAAGATTAAAGGTTTACATTGGTAGAGGTAAGGCTTTAAAGAGCTTTGCTTACTGTGCAGCAATGCAATCACTAGTATGACTGCATTCATGCCGAGGGAGTCATTCAGGTATATAAATGGTGTACCTAAGAACATAATTTTCCTGAAAAGCCCACCTAACTATTAAACAGTTATGACAGAGCCATAATAATAATTCTTGTGGGGTCAGATTCTCATTGTTATTACACTGGGGCTTTGCAGTCTTCAGATGAAGATAGAACCTGACTAGCAGACTTCTTTGTTTTCTGTAATAGCACCTACTGAAGAAATGGAATTTCTCAGAATAAACTGAAATTTTATATAGAATATTCTTATGTAGGATAGCAAAACATGTGTGCCTTATCTCTTGCCAGTTCTATAAAACATCCCAGGACTAGCTCAAAGAAGGCTGCTGTTGCTGTTGCCCTTTCTAAGGGAGATTTTTTTGTCAGAAGTAAGCAACCTTAAGCCAAATATTCAGTGAATGAGAGCCTAGCTTGATTGAAATTAGATTTCAAGATGTGCTAGTTTCCAGAGCTGAGATTTGGGACCTTTGTGTGTAAGTGGGTTCCAAATAAATGAGCCCTTTCCGTTCTATAACACTGCTGCAGTCCTGGAACAAGAATGAATGCAGGTATATTCTGCCCAAATCAATTGTGCTGGCATAGACAGAGAGAATACACTTGCATTAACTGCTGTCACTTCATCATTCTGTGAGTAACACAATCTCACTAAATCTAGCAGATGTTATTTCCCTGCTAAATTTGCTGACATTTCACAGACAAACTTGTTCATTCTAATTCATTGCTGTGTGGACATTAAATATTTCATTTTATAGAATATTCTCAATATAATTTCAGGAAGAACTATATTGATGCATACAAATTGGAAAAAGGCAAACACTTTATTGCATCAAATATTGGATGGAAACATAATGGACAGAAAAGATTTGCTTAGAGATGGTTTGCTAATTTGTTCTGGTTAACCACGAAGGATTGTCCCTAAGGAAGAGAGGTACCAGAGAAAGCAAGAGGGAGAGGAATAGTTTGAAAGATTTCATTGAAGTCCTTTACCTATCTCTAAGCAAGAGAGCTGTAGCTTTCCACAGGATATATTTCATTGCAAGAGGCCTCTATGTTGACATTCATGTGCTTCTTTAAAAATAACTTGATTTCAGTGAACTTTACAAGTATTTCCAATGAAGGTGACAACCATGGCATTTTCTCTGGGCAGAGACAGATGCTTCCCATTACCAAAAGGTTCCAGGTTGAGCTGCAAAGTCCAGTTCGAGGCTGGAGGTTCATTTCTGTAGACCATATAGGTGTGCAATAGGAGATTCGTTATGGCAGACCATATAGGTGTGCAATTTGTTACTTCAATTAAACAAAAATTTTACATCTACATGCCTATTTGATTTGGGGAATTTGATTAAATGTAGTATCCCAGCTTCTTCTTCAGTTGGCTTTGGGTGTATTGTTATTACTTTACAAAACATCAGCATGACCTTCTCATCTTCACTCACTACAAAATAACTACAAAATACAACATTTGAGTCCCTCACTAAGTCTGTACTGCCAGAGGATTATCTGGATATTGTTGGAGTTTTCCCTTCCTAACAATTTCAGTAATCTTACACGACTGGCTTTTTTTTAATAAATATTAGCCCAGGCCCATGCCTTTGTCACAGTGCCAACAGCCAGGAGGCACTGACATTGCTCTTATTCCACATGGCAAGATCTAGAGCACAGTTCAGGGGTGCGTGTTTGATTTCTTGTCAGCAAGGCACAGGACTTCCATCCTCACTCTGATGAGGCAGTAACCCCGAAGAACCATCACCACAAATATCCATCTCCGGGGACAATACAAAGAGATTTTTCTTTATCTGTCATTTTTTAAAATGACCAAAATAAGAGGTTACATTAACCAAGCAAAGAGTTTATACTGGTCAGAACAAGTTGCAAATTACAATCCAGTTGTTAACCAGCCAGCATCTTTTACCAAGATACTGTGTGTTCATGTCATGACTTCACATTACTAGTGGCAGGCTACCCTGTTCTCACTATCCTTGCCTTCATTGCTCGCTTTTGGATAGTTCTGTGCATCCCACACCATTCCCCTGACGTCATTAGCATGCATAAGCCTGCAAAAGACATGCGCACTTGATGTACAGTTCCCAAAAGCCCTGCCTCAATCAATACTTCAGTGAAGCCTTTACATGATCTAATGTTCTGATGAGGTCTGCAGTGACCATTGCTCCACTACAAAGGAAATGAGCTTCACCACAAATGGCCTGAGTTCTTCACAGCTGTCTTAAACAGATGATAAGAAGTATTTAAGACACAATTTCTCCAATCAAATCCACCAAATCTCTTGTACCATCAGTACAAGAGTAGCATAAGCTGAGCAGGTTCAAGGTATTCCCACCCAGCCTGTTTGTCTGCTTTCAGGATACGAATGTTACACTGTGAGTGGCCTGCATGATGCCTAACATTATGTAAAAATTACATACTTCTTTTCACACCACAGAAAAGCTAACCCCAGCAACTGACTGAAGTCCTGTTCCGTCCAGGAGAGCTGCCTTCAACGTGAAGGTTGTGGCTGCCTCACTTTGCTGATCACGTCAATCTTTTAGACAGGTTTCACTGAACAACACGGTTCAACACAAGTTACTTTAACTCTTCTGTTAAAGGAATTTCCAGAAATTTTCCAGGCATTTATCTCACGAATCAGAAGGAGGAAGCTTACCAATGAGATCCCTACATCTTTTTTTTTTCTTGAAGTTCATCGGTCTGTCTAGAAATTCAGTACAGAAAGCTATACTGAGAGAGGCTACAGTCACCAGAATATCACCCCTCTTATCAAACCCCAAAGACAGCTATGAAGGAGGGTTTATACTATATTTGAGATTACACCTTCTTAGGAGTTCAAAGAGTGAAACTTCCCCATCTGTTCCATTTTCTGCAGTTTTTCAGCACCTGACTGGCCAATAATAGCAACCTATTTTGTCCCCTGCTGCTGCAGCTGTGGAAAAAAAAAAAATCTATTTGAAAATATCCCACCCTGAAACAGAATAAGCCTGGGGGAGAATTTTTTTTTTTTTAATTGCTAAGTTATATGTGGGAAGATATTCACTTTGGTTCTAATTCCCCAAGGAAGGATTAAAAAGGCAATGTACAGAGCAGTTCAGTTGCAGCTCTGTTGAAACCGGTGGTGTTAAAATAATTTACTCCAGCAATGAATTTATCCTCTAGGATATATTACATAAATAGATTTTTTAAAAATATATAGACCATCAGCCAAAGGAGTAATTAGAATTGGAGACACCCATCTGGATCATTTTACAATCTATCTTTTATCAAACTTTCAGTATCGATAAGACTAACTTTAACTTGTTGTGGCTTAAAAACAAAAAAAAAAAAAAAAGGATTTTTAAAATTTCTACGTTGTATACACAGAAATGAAAGCACTGACACTGTCTTAGAAATCTATCAGGCAAATGAATGTCTAACCAGGAGCGCACTGAAGAAAATTACTCTGAATCAGAAGAGCACAGAAATGTATTGCTGGAGATTACGTATTTGTGATATTTTCTTGGACTGTGCTATGTGATATAACAGTGTACCAAACAGTCATCATTGTTATAAACATTTCTCCACTGTCTCTTGATGACTTTAGTTTCATAGAAATTCCAGTACTGCACAAAGTCATAGTAATAATGTACTACAGCTATATGCTGGTGAATGCTTGTGAAAGTTTGAGAAAAGGAATTTGGGTAGCCAGTAGAAATGATAAAATAAAAATGTACTAATTAAAATAACTAAGAGATGCTTAAAAATGTATTTGTGAGGTAGGTTAAATGAGAATATATAAAAACACTTAAGGGAATAGTTCCTTCAACCTTTTCCCAAGATGGTATTTCTAGACACCAGGCCACCATACTATCACCAGGACTTGTGCCATGTTAACACGCTTTGATTTTGTCAGTAGAGAATTTTTTTCTTCTTTTGTTCTGCCTTTTAAGTGTTGTGTAAATTATCTGCAATGTTCTGCAGTAATAACATTCTGACTAATCAGAAAAAAAACTAAGAAAGCGAAAACAGGCAGAAGTCCATGGGCGACAAATCACGAGTGCTCTGCTCTGGCTCAGAGTTTCTTGGCACTTAGGTGCAGATTTCCACATTGCAGTAATCCATTTGAACCCTATCTCACAAATACCTCCTTTCAAGTCATAAAAGCTATACAGGACCTGATTGTGCAGACACTACTTTTGACAAATTTCTGTTTGACACAGCTGAATAGCCTGATTATAATGCTCAAGTGTAAGCTATCTCATGAGGTCTATCCTGTGCACAGCTTTCTTCACGAGAAGAAAGAGATCCCACTTACCTGGAGTTTACAAGGGTGAGGCTGTCTGGTTTGGGTCAAATTCTTTGCAACATGGGATTCAAACATGGTGAGAATATATTTCATGGCATCGGTTTGTGCCAGGTGAAGCACCCACAGCAGCAGGCTGTGGCTATGCAAGAGGTATACTTGTACTCGCAGCCCATGCAGACTTTTGAAGTCACACAAAACCACTGCTAGGTGGTGCCTGACCTCGGATCAGGCAATGCCAGTGCTACACTTGCTGATGTTTTGCCCTGTTTCTAAGCAGCCCTTCTGAACACCAGGGATGGCTGGAGCATTTATCCACCCAGTTTTCCTCCTTCAGGCCCCTTATGATGCCTGTGATGGATCTCTGGGGCTTCAGGTGGGACACTGAGGACTCTGCTGCCCAGCTTTTAACCATCACTGGGATGTTTTCATCATCAGGTATATCAGAGACTAGGCTGGCACTCAGGCCTTGTCTTCCCACCATGTAGTGACAGAAGAGGTGGACCAAGGCCAAATGTACAGCTTTAAGACTCCAGTGATATTTTTTATAAATTTTTTCAACATATTCCTTATCTAGTTATTGTCTAGTTTCCATCTTCCATTTTATCTAGTACAGAGGGTAATAGCTTCCATCCAGTGAAAATCAGGTATATGAAAAGGACTTTTTTATCTCATTGCTGGACTCATGATTTAGATTTATTTCTCATTCATTGGAATACAGGTTTGGTACCTACTTTGTGAAATCCATGCCATTATGTCAGCTCCCAGAAAATTTTCCTGCTATGGATTAAGAAATAGTGCAACACCTCCATTGTTGGTGCAGTATATATTAATCTTTGTGCTAAAAATAATTATCTAGAATATTTTCCTGGTCTTTTTAAATACAGCCTGTGTGAAGACTGCCGTCCTGTGTGAAGTCCAATGGGCTCAAGCCAATATTAGATTACACTTTAAGCATCACTGGAAATTTAAACTAAAGTGTCCTGTTTTCTGTGCTCTGTTCTGCTTGGGTAATGCAGAGCAGAAACAGGAAAAAGAACAGTTACTGATACAAAAGGGCACAGATAATTTATGGCACTACTACTTCCTAATGTCAAAACAATTGCCCTAAAACTCAGCTTCTGAAATTGGCTGCATCTTCAACAAGAAAGATTGTCAGCCTTCTCACTGATTTCTTATCATTAAGAGGTATTGCCCACATTAATGCAGTAGTTTTGGTTTGGGAGTTGGTTTTTGGTTTTTTTTGCTTTGTCTTTTGAATCCTCTCCAAAAAAATAATTAATTTAAACTAATGGTGTACTCATTTGGTTTCCCAGTGATCCTGTCACCTTTTGCCCTGCTGTGAGAATTCTGGCCTTGTAAACCAGGACAAAGTAAAGCCAAGTAAATTAATTAACTTTGTAACTTGAGTGCTGTTTTCATTAGAGGTGTCTTTAAATTGCCTTTTCACATAACAAAGTGCCTTAGAATGGAGCAAGTTATACCTGCGACCATTTCAGAGCTCTTCTCATTGATAGAATAGCCCAGAGTTTTCTGTAAATATTCATCACATCTATTACAGGGTTTGGTGGATAAAACTTAGTCATAAAATATTTCCATGTGAGTCATAAAAATTATTTTTACGAGAAAATTCTTCATCCACTTTGTTTCCTTGTGTAAGGATTTTAAGCATATACGAAGAGAAGTCTGTAGTCAGGAGACTATTAAATGCAAGCAGAAAAGGAAAGGAGGCTGCTGGACCGACTAAATTGCTTCAAACATGGTAGAGTTTCTGGGTCCAGCTCGCGGAAAGATCAACCTAATGTACTGAAAAGAAGAACATGTGACGAAGGTCAATGAGAAGATGGAATAGAAATAGTAAATAAAAAGGGGTACTGTGTCTGTAGCGCTTTGGAGGACAGAGAGTATAGAGACAAAGTTAATATAACATCTTTGAGTCTGATGCTGTGATCAGGCTTTCAGCCTCTAACAGACTGTACAAGAAGTGCAGAAAATCAGAGATGACTACAGTTTTAACAGATGATATAGAAAAATAATGAAACCCAGTATAAAACCTCCATGTTTGGTTACTCTGCAGTGAAGCATGCAGACTAAAACAGTGGGCATCTGTTTTTCTACAGCTAGTTTCTTCTGCAATTGTCTGAATTACAGAATTTTAGATGACCATAGCATGTTACCAAGGGGAACTGTACTGTATGTTCCACTGATTTCATTATTTTTCAGAACAGAGTTAGTTTTTGCATTCCTATATTGTAATGGTTTGGTCACTCAAATCCAGTAACAATAATTTCACCATACCTGTGGAATTTTCTAGTTTTAATTAGACTGCATTTTTAAATTATGTATTTATTGTTTTCTGTGCATATATTTCTCTGTATGTACTCATATAAAAATAATAATAAAATAAATACATTAAAAAATTATTAAAAAATAAATACATTATATATATACACACACACACACCCCTAAATCTTGAAAAATGAGATATTTCACTTAGGTAACAGTACCATTAACAGAAATTAATTTATATGTCAGATAATTATCCATTATGTCCAATGTATGGTACTACAGTATGTTCAGGTAGCAAATAGAACATATTATGCTCAAAATAATGCACCAAAAAAACCCACTTCTTTGTCTTCATAGGTACTTTGTCAGTTCCCTACCTCCACTTCAAAATTCAGGGCAAATAGAGATGTTTGAATTAAAGGATCTAGCCAAAATTCCCAATGCCTTGTTCATTCATTAAACAAATGCTGCTGCCTGATTTTTTTGATCAATTACAACGATCATTGAATCTGTGCTGATTACTAGCCACATCATAGTGCTTGCATTTGTTTTTGTACTGGGCATTTATGTATTCAATTTCCACAGGCCAACCAATAAAAATCCAACATTTTGAAAGGATGTTTCAAGCAATTTTAAAACTTTATCCAGAAAATGTAATTAGTACAGATCTTGCAGTTTATTTATTCTCTGAGAGGATGGTGACACAGTAAGAAAATGCAGTGCTAGTCTTTTTCTGCTTCAAGCAGTGCAACATGACTGATGTAATTGAATTTGAAACCAGTGGGCTGCTGCCAGCTGAAAACTGATCACATGTGAACACTTTTAGGAACTGAAACACACATAAGCTAACATTTCCTGAAGGTCTGGAAATTTGCTTAGCAAATAAAACAAAAAACCAAACCAAAAAAGCCTACCAGCTACACTGGAGATGTTTAGGATACATCAGGAAACAGATGTGCATATCTTTAGAATTAGATGGTACTGTATTCTTCTTATACCAAACCTACCTATCAAATATCAGAAACCTTTGGAAAAAAATGGGATTTCAGAATTAACAATGCTAACAAAACATTAAACTAGTTGCTTCACAAGCGATATTTTTATATGAAACAGCTACTACTTCTGTGTCAAAACTCCCCAACATAGGGCACTCTCTATTTAAAGTTACATGAACAAATAATAAGGCCATAAACATATTATTGTGCCTTTCAATGATATTTACATATTTTGACAGAAAACATTTAGGGTTATTCTTCTTCAGTCAGTCTTGAAAAGTCAGATGGGAGTCAGGAGCAAAAATTGTGCTTTTCAGCTTTCACCTCATCACCTGAGATTACTCCAGGTGAATACTTGGGTTTCCAAACCTAATAATTAAGTACTTTTAAAGTGCATCAGCCCTGGCATAAAGTTCATTTCCCTCCGGTTAACTGTGAAAACTGTGCTCTTTACTCACTTGCAACTGCAGTTACTACATATAATATCAGGCTTCTGTGTAGCACCTAATGGTACCTACCCCCCTTCAGTTGCCATCTATATTTGAAATATTCGGATTGAATCAGAATAGTTCTGTGACCAGAAAAAAATGCACATATCCAGATCCAATGGGGAAATATAACCAAACATGTGCCACAAGCATGCTTCAGATTGAGTCAGTTGTTTTGCACATCTCTGTTTATAGCCATTCGTGTTGTGTGACTGAGTCAGAGTAAGCATTAGAAATGGTTATAAAAAGAATGAAGGAAGCCTTGGAGTCTACAACGTATAGGTTATCAACATAAATTCATTTAAGTAGTAGGAGGGTTAGGATACGTTTCTCAGCCTGTAATCAACTCAGTTCTGTCATGCTGCATACAATTAAGCTGAACATACTAGTTCTACTGGTATTTTACAGCACAAGTGAAGGGTTATGTGCATGGAAAATGGAAAAAGGTTAAGTGAAAAACTAAAATGAAGCAATTATTTTTATGGATGGATTTACCTTCTGTTGGCAAACAGTCCTATCATCTCTTAATGAACCATAGTTTATATCGACCTGTGATGGAACCTGTAAGTCCTCTATGTCAAAGAGCTTAAGCAGGTGTAAGATGTACAAAGTTACATCCTCTCCCCAAATTGGAAAAAAAACCCACCCAGCCAACCAACCAAAAAAAATCCCCCAAACCCCCAGAATTTTAAAA
>VXBL01009880.1:99186-125261 GCA_013400195.1 Aramus guarauna
ATGTTATATTTAGGAGGCAGAGAAGTGATACTCAGAAGTGCTATTGCCGTCAACAAACCTCTTGAGCAAGGTTGTGGTATAAATAATACTGAACCCTCATTTTCCTAAACGCAAGAGCATCTGCTGCTTCCCCCACCACATTCTTCAGAAGAAATCTTTTACATCCTCTATATTCCCCACTTTCTATTTAAATACTGATAAAAGTGTATGTGTCTTTGTTTCTGCATATGTGCGTAAAATAATTTGCGACCTACTCCCTTTTATACCTCACTTAATGTTTTTGCAGGATCAAAGTTGTCTTTTCTGAAGACCTCTTCTTCGAAGCCTATTAATTTCATAGAATTTAGTGTCATTTCCTCCATGAAAGTTAAAATGCATAAGAAGAAAGGCACAGGATTGGCCACAGGTTACCTTAGCCTACTCTTGATCACACAGAGTTGTGGAAGAGTCTGGCAGAGGTTGGGGAAATTATTGTTATCTGACCCTATAACAGACAGCTGAAGAGGTTTAATGTTGTGCTTGTTACATATGGCCCTGTTATTGAGTTCCAGAACCACAAAGGTGGCTTTGTTTCACGAGAACTCATCTAACCATTCTCATGAGTTATATTTTACTGAAGTTTAGTGAGCAGTATTGTCCATGTTGTTTAAGCAAATAGCTCTTCTTCAAGGTAGTCCCTGGCACCCTTTAAATGCCATCCTGGCATTTCTTTTCCCTCATGGCAACATATGATCTAAATCCCAATTTGGGCTCTGCCATCTTCTGCCTTTAGCATTTGATTAAGCCATCTTGTTAGCCCTCAGTATAGCAGTCTAGCACTGATTCTTCACTAGCTGTCTCTCTTGCTTCACATTGGAGCAGCTGATCACAACATGCTTTGACAGATTTCATGGTCACTGATGACAAAATACCTCCAGGGTTTTTTTATCTCTCTTTTTCTCTTCCCACATTTTCATGCCAGGGCATTGAAAACATCTGCATTGTACATCGTTACTTTCATAGCAAGGCAAACTTGTCCTGGGAAGACTTCTAGGGATAGAGGCAGAAGCAGAAAGAAGTTTGATGTGTATGTCCACTTTGACTTTTCTCACACCACTGAATCAATAAAACTTACTGACTTTTGCTATTACTTTTGCTATTAGCTACAACAGGTCGGTGATTCACCTCTGAATTTTTCCCTAAAAAAAAAAAAAAAGTATCTGGCACTACGTAAAAAAACAATTTCTAAAGAAAATAGAAATCACATAAAAATACAAAACTGTTATTTTAACATTGCATTCCTTTTTACATGATGTGCATTGCACAATAAAATGATTTTTCATACTAAATGCTGAAGCTAAAGATTTAGATTCCAACAACTCCTTTTCCTTGCTCAAAATACCCATGGAAAAGTATGTTGGCCTACCTCTGTTATAGTTTCTGTAACATTTCTATACCAGATATCTCTCTTGCTTTCTAGAATTTCCACTGTTTCTTTTTTAAATTTTTTTTCCTCTAAGTTTTTTTATTTTCTCCTTTCTCAAATGGAAGAAAAAAGAAAAAAAAAAAAAAAGGAACAATTCTAGAGAAAAGTAAAAATTACCTTCTAAATTCAGACTTAAGTCACGGAAATGATCTGCTATTGCAATGTGAAGCAGTGCCATCTTTCAGGCATTTTTGTTCAGGGGTTTCTGCCACAATACCTTCTGGAAGTCAAGGAAATTGTCATTAATGAAGCAGAGAGCTTGGCTTCTTCCTTTGTATTATGGTTTTTATTGACAGTTCCTGGCAGCAGATTTGGCCTTTGACAAGAATGCCTTTTCTGACAGGCGGTTGCATTGAGTAAGGTTTCAAATAACTCTATTAATAATGTTAGTACTCAATATGCACTATTTTGCACATGCAATTCTCCTTGAAAATTGAGGCTGTAGTGTCAGGGAGCAGCAACAGGCAGCTGCTCCACACGAGCCGGGTTGCCCCATAGCTGGCCTGATGGGCTACAACAGGCAGTGGCCTCCCTGGCCACTGGGAGAGGAGGGTAGGGCTAACCAGGGTCAGCCGAGGGGCCAGTGACAGCTGGGCAAGTCACAGACTTGAGGCAGGTCCAAGGCCAAGCTGAGACACCAGGTCTAGTGGCCAGGACCAGGATGGTGGGTGGCCAGGCACAGTCATGGTCATGGTCACAGTCACAGCTATGCTGCGGTCCTGGCAAGGGCCTGAGCTCCACTCTGGCTCCTGCGCTGAGGCAGGGAGGCTCTGCTGAGACATGTCCCAGCTCTTTGTCATGCAGCGCTTTCCCAGGAGCACGATGCAAAGGCACATGACATCGGGGCTGGCCTTGAGGACAGGCAGCCAACGGCCTGGGACAGCAGAGGCAGAAGAGGCTGTTGGGGCATGCAGGCTCCCCCAGCACTTAGTTCCTCCTTTCTTTCAAGGAAACTGAGAAATTTCCAAACTATAAAAGCTAGTTTGCATCATAGCCCCACCCTGAGTCTTTGATCAGAAGAGGAAATCACACTGACAGGCAGACCGCCATAATATGCAAATGGTTATACAAGTGTAGGAGAGCGTTCCAGGACTGAGATGCAGTGTGAAGAATTATGTTATATCAGGATTTTGCAGGATGACTACTTTGTGCTTCTTTGCTTCTCCCTGATTATGAAGGGGATCTCTACGGCTGTGAGCATCAGTGAGATACATGTCACCAGCAGCCATCAGCTACTCTGGTTCTGAAATCATCATGCGACTAAGCGAGATGTGAATTTCCTTCTTTAGGAAATAGCATAAGGTTTGGCATCACTATCTTGCTTGTCCATTTAGATGGACATCGACAAGATACGATTTGTTTGCAGTAATTGTCTCAGGCTGATGGTTTAATAATCTGTCTAAATTGCTATCAATGATAAACACTAGTAATTTGTCTATCATTTCATAATGTAGAAATATGAAAGACATCCCTCTTGAGGAATCATCTTGAGTTCCTTTATGCCCAATGTTTTTTACCAAATCAGTAATAATCAAAGCTCTGATGAGTCATTTCCTCCACAGCTTGAAAACAATTCTTTTGGCTTATTTGAGAAACACGAGTTTGACATTGGTGTCAGATAGATTAAAAATAAGCTTAGTGGTGACAAATAATAACACAATAGCTCCTCAGCAGTACAGACAACAGCATTAGTGCCTGGGTAAGGAGAAAAGTAAAAGAAGAAAAAAGATTCAAATCAGCAGCACAGTATGGGTAAGAATCCAATATAAACTTTTACTTCTTTACAATGCATTATTTAATGACTGTGTGCTGTGATTTCTGAGCACACAGGGCTATGCACTGATGTTGAGGTGCAAAATTTCTTCTGCACTGCCATCCAGCATGCCATAAAAACCTACTCTTTGCAGTTTAATCTAGTCTGGGGACCAGCTGAAGACTACTTCGAACGGTCTCACAGACTACAAGTAGAATGTGAACATAGCTTGGACAATATTGATAGGGTATAAGAGGAGAAAGTAGCAATTTTAAACTGAAAGTGTAGGAAAAGAAAAGATAAATAATTCTTTGTTTTATAACATCCAGCCTCTAACAAAATTATATGAGTATCAAGGGAAGATACAATATACAGGCTCCACAATCAAATTACAGTGAATGAAAAAAACAGTAAACAAGAGAGAAATCAGAAGTTTCCAGCAAATGTTGGCAGAGCAAAAAGTCTGTGCAGCTGGTAAAACAATAAAAAAAATTATTGATAGACTTCTTTAATGTAAAACTTTTCTCTTTTACGTTCTCTTTTTGTATTACAACTCAGATGAGCATTTTCTTCTGTCTTGTAGATATTACATGAGACTTTGGGGTTCAGGAAAATGAGATACTAAAAATACTTATTTCAGCCAAAGACTGTAAGCTCATGTACAAAAAGCCCCAACCTACACCTACCAGCAACACATGACACCTCCCCTATTCACAGTTTGAGATTCCTGAACTGAAAATCCATCGTGGTCCATTGTTAGCTGAGCACACAATATGGACAAAACTCACAAAAAGACAAAACTGAAGCAAAAATATCCTAGGAAGAAACAAGCAAATACCTTCTAATTTATGACCTATAAAGAATTCGGAACTCAAATTTTCACACACTGTGTGTGAATATACTCTTTTGAGCTGTTGGGACAAGTCCAGAGGAGGGCCATGAAGATGATGAAAGGGCTGGAGCCATGAAGATGCCGAGGACAAGCTGAGAGAGTTGGGGATGTTTGGCCTGAGAAGAGAAGGCTCTGGGGACACTTTATAGCAGCCTTGTAGTACCTAAAGGGGCCTACAGAAAAGTTGGAGATGGACTGTTTACAAGGGCATGTAGTGACAGGACAACGGGTAATGGCTTTAAACTAAAAGATGGTAGGTTTAGATTAGATATAAGGAAGAAATTCTTCCCTGTGAGGGCAGTGAGGCACTGGAACAGGTTACCAAGAGAAGTTATGCATGCCTTCTCCCTGGAAGTGTTCAAGGCCAGGTTGGATGGGGCTTTGGGCAACCTGGTCTAGTGGAGGGTGTCCCTGCCCATGGCAGGGGGGTTGGAACTAGGTGATCTTTGAGGTCCCTTCCAACCCAAACCATTCTATGATTCTATGATTTTATGATTCTATGATGTAAAATCCAATAATCACTATGTTTTCAAACCCCTTTTTATCACATCAAAAGTTAACATCAATTTTAAAACATTACATGATGTGCTTCCTTCTCTCCTCATTATTTAACTGTCTTGCATGAGTCCCCACTGGAAGGCAACTGTGCACAGAAACAACACAGAGAGGGACTCCCAGAGTCTTGCGTGAGTCTTCCTCTTGACTGACATACTTTCTTCTCAAATTTTCCTCCTGTTCCTATGTTCTCCTTGATGCATAGTTAATCAGCTTTTCCTGTTAACATTATTACCTTTCCATGGCAGTCTGTGTGCAAGAAACACTACAGAGGCAACCTTGTCTATTCATTCCTTGCAACCCCTTCTACAATGACAGCAGTAAAAAATAGACCTTCAGTAAAAAATCCCAGTGCCCAAAAACGTTGAACAAAACCATTCCTTCTGTGTAACTTTGAGGTATGTTTTGCTGGGAGTGCTATAACAGTTTTTTCTTACATTATTCTCCTTTCACACCTTGTGCATATTGTCTTTTTACCCTTTTGTTACATCATGCTACATATTTTGTAAGATTTTTGCTATCAACAGCTATTTGCTGTTATTTTGGGAATTACCTAGCAAATCTCAGGGCACTAAAGGAAATTATGCCAATCAGCAGGATGGTCAAAAGGTGAGGTACTAAAACTAAAATGCTAACACTTGCAAGGCTTGAGAGAACACATAGTTTATGAAGGAAAGTTATAAATGTAAATTATCAACAGGATGCTATACCATACTTTCTGTCACAGTGAGCATATTGCATAGGCAATTCATTTGCTGACAGATGGTTTATGATTTTTTTTTTTATTTTAAAACTATAAATGCACTGTTGCAAATGAAGACTTCTGAAAGCAAGCTGCAAAGAATCTTTAACCTAACTCAGCTTCTAAGAATGTGTTATATGTACCTAAAAAAGCAAGATGACTCCTTAATATTGGTGGCAATGGCCATCATTTATTCATTGTTTCCTTCCCTTACTGAGTTTGAAGAGGCCTCTTGAACTTTGTAGATATATGTTCAATTAGGACAGCAGTGACAACATCTCCATATACGGGTTCATGCTCCCATCCTACTCAAAGTAGCACACCTCTGTGCCAGACCAGCTTAACTGACCTAGCCAGATGTATGTGAAGTAGAACTGTCTATGTCTAACCCTTTCTTTAAGAAAAACTTTTTTGTATGTATGAAAAAGCAATATTTGTGCTCTGCTTTTCAAGAGTCTCAGGCTTCATATATTCACTCACAAGTTCTCTCATTCATTCAGAAGTTCTGCTCCTAGCAGAAAATGATTCAGGCACTGTTAGGCTTCCCTCTGTTATTAAAAATAATATTTTAGATGGCAGTTTACATTTTTAAAAACAAGGATATACAAGACCACACAGAAACTAGCTCAAAATCCTGTTTGCAGCAGTGGCCAAAAGCAAATGATGAGGGAAGACTTTATAAAAAGGGCAAACCTGCTGAATATTTTCCTGGCTGTCAACTACTTGAGTCTGAGGAACATTCTGATCGGGACATGGTATCTTCAATTAGATCTTTGTATTGAAAATCCTTCAGAGGATTTATCTTTTCTAAGCATGGCCATTTTTCTCTTAATCTAGCACCAACTCTGTGAAGTCTACAGCAATGTGTAGCAAGGCCTCCCACAGCTTAACTAGACACTAGGTGTTTAGAAGTATGTTTTTGTTTTGAACCTGTCCTCTCAGTTTTAATTGGTGCCCTTACCCAGTCATTCTATGCAACTTATGCTTTTACAGACCCCTATCAAATCTTCCCTGCTTGACTGTTTCCTACATTGAAGAGGCTTAGTGTTTTCCTCTCTATCTTGATGACTGGTTTTAAAATAGAACCCCTGACTGTTGCGGCTATCGTAGCATAAACAGCTGCATTTAGAGTACACATTCAATGCAAAGACAAGGACCCAGCATAAAACAGTCAAGTGGCAATTTAGAAGGTTTTTCTACAACAATCACAGGACACAAGACTATTCTTAGATAAAGCTTTTTTCCCCTTAAGTGATATAGTAAAGCATAAACAAAATCATAAGGTCTGTGTTTGCCCCTCTACCTGACCTACCTAACCATGAGAGAGAAACTGTCATAATAAATTTGCCTCAGAATCTACTTTTCATGCCTCTTTCTACTGTAACTTATGTTTTTTTTTAGCTGGAAATCCCCCTGAACTCCAGCTATGGAATATAACAAGCAGGATGTTTCTTCTAGTTTTTGAATGGTGTCCATCACCATTACACCTGGGCAACCAACTGATTTAGGATAAGATGCTGTGCCTGTGCACGCACGCATGCACACACACACCACGCCACCCCCATACACACTTGCACTCAACAAACACTGAACAATATTTTCCCTCCATTTATTCCAGAGGAAATGTGACTTATAATTTTCCCTCCAAATACATGGGACTTCATGCTCATACTAGACTACTTGTTTACAACAATGTCTTTTGTGACCAAGTCTCTCATCAGTAGATGATTTTCTCAAAAAAACCCACCACCACCACCAACAACAACAACAAAAAAAACCCCCACAAAACCCAACCAACCAAACAGAAAAACCCACCAAAAAACCTCAATATAGATTGTGAATTTCCTTTCTTATGTGATCAAAACAAAATCTCCAAAGATATGTTCCATCTGGCATATGAAAATTGAGAAATGTAACTAAAAACTAGATTGTGGGCTCATACATAAGCATCTATGTGCAAATATGCCTTAGATAATTTTGATGAGGTCAATATAAACAGATGTAAAACCAAGCATCTAAATATTCTACAGAAAAGCCTAGGAAAAATGAAAATTATTCCAAAGCACCCAAGAAAAAAATATAAGGTACAACTTCCTCCTCGTACGTTAGAAAAATTATGTTATAGACCAGATGTGGAACATAAATTACATAATACAATATATAGAGAGCATGAAATAAAAATTTCTGTCTAGACTGGGTAAATAATTGTGAAAAACAAAAAAAAAAGCTTTTTTCTTTATTTTTCCAGGGGAAAAAGGTGTCTCAGTTTGTAAAACTGAAACAAAATGTTTCCCTTCAGATGTATTCAACATGCAATTGTAGTTCTCCACTGCAGTGCACAATTTATAGGCATTATCATCCAGGTTGTTAGAAACTCTCATTTTGTCCTATGTGTTAGCACTCAGATCAGACTATATCCCATATCATATACCTAAAAACATGGATGAGAAAGGCTTTGCATTGCTGGATGTGCAGCTGAAGAAGAGAACCTAAAAACCAAGCAGGAACTGAATCCAAAATCATTGTGCTGGTACGTCAACTGCAGGCTAATGTGGGCAATTGAATTTTTAAGGATTACTTAGCAGCCTGGTTTACCAAACATGATTTCAGCTATTGTGTATGCAACAAGTCTGTTAGGCTTATCAACAGAATACTGCTGCGCTGGGACATTGCACAGAACCCAAGTTAATCCCACTGCACAGTATACCAGGAACCAGGATTTCTGGAGGGTAGGATACAGTGCCATCAAGGAATCCCTAGACACACACTTAGCCAGACCAAGCTGAGCTTTCCATGCTGTGTGCCATCAGCAGCACAGCCAAAAGCAGGAGGGGTGAGAAGAATATGTTGGAAGTCTCATAATAGGGAAGAGAAGAGGAAGGAATAGAAAATTTAAAAATGCTGATGAGCCCTGCAGCACCAGGAACAGTCTGGAGGCAGTGAGGTTGTGAAGCACTGGAAGTTTTCTCTGATGAGGTTGCTTACGTCAAGATTACAAACTACTCGCCTCTCCTTTAACATTGTATTTTTCTAGAGGTAAGTGAAGAACCGAGCTCTGACACCGCTTAACAGTGCGGATTGCAATATTCCTGGGAACCTGGCATCTGAGCTGCCTCCCAGTGCACACACCTGGCCTGGCAAAATGGAGGAAAGGGACCAAATAATCTGCTACCTAACACTCATTCCACCACGGATGTATGCAGACAGCACCTTACTGAGATCCCTGACAATTCCTCTGAAGCATCAGAGAGAATGCTTTCCCTGCAAGATGTCAAATGCAGTAATGAATTCTGTAACCATCCTGAAAATCAAAGGATTTGACATGACTTAAATGACATCAAACAGATACACAGGACAGAGAGGAAAAATCTGCCTCTGCGATGCTGCCCAAAAAGTGCAGATGGAGGAAGAAAAGGGAGGGCTTTCAATGGACTCCTGTGCCTTTTAAGATGAGTGGGGACTTATTCATATTCAATATGACATCTTACTCCTACTAAAGCCTACTAAGGGCCTACCCTGCTATGTTTTGCTCAGTATTGAAATAGGATGTGCTAGGAAGTGTTGTTCATTTCAAAAGAATTACTTACTGTTTTTCAGACATAATGCCGTACATTATGAAGCTCTGGAAACAGCTCTTGATAGAAAATTAATTAACTTTTGACAAGCCTAGAGTGGTAAGACATGGATTAAGTAAATAGACTGTATTTGCAGTGTTCATACTTGATAGCAGTATTGATAACAAGTTATTACAATATGCTGTAACTGGGTAAAAATGCTGCAAGTCATACATCTAAATTTTTCCCCAAAAATATCAGTATGATGTCTCCTGCTTGAATACTAGCTTATGTAAGGTTCCTTATACAAAGGAACCAAACAAAATTACTTCAGGCAGGTGCTTTCCCACTGACAGTGAGGAAGGATGGAGACTCCATGAAGCCCATTAAGTGGTACTTCAGAGATGATAGCATTGTAAATTGCTATGGTTATGTATGAAACTGTTACAGATTGTGGAAATACCTGTCAAGCTGGCTGAAAAAAGAAATAACCCTTAGAACTGGCCAATTTTAAGTCCTCACTTCAGCTCTTTTTCAGAATAGCAGCCATCACCATATGTCCCTGAAGGGATGTTACATAAAGGCTGTGTCCTAATGGACACAGCAGAACATGCTTTATACTCACAAAGGACATAATTTATTAAGTACAGGTAACAGTGGATATCCAAACTGGCATCTAGAAGGCAGCTCTAACAGACACAAGACAACATGCTCTAAGAAACAACAGTTGTCTTGTGTCTGTTAGAGCTGCCTTCTAGATGCCAGTTTGGATATTATCTTAATTTCTTTAAAATGTGAAGTGCTAGTTAAGACACAGCATCAAAAGCAGTGTTTCCCAAAACAAGTCATGACTGAGCTGTGGCACGTAACAATAGAAGGATGAACTGAACAAAAATAAACTCACAGAAGTGAGAATCCTCAATGGATTTGTAAATCAGGAGGTGAAACTGGAAGTGAGGTCACATTTGGGAACTGACAATCAAGGAGATTTTGACTCCTTACCTAGTTCTCCTTTGGATAATATGTACAAGTATTCGCTACAAACTCACTGAGATCTTACAGGAGCATTTTACAACGCTGCTTTAGAGCTTACAGCTTACCTGGCTCTCTGCTGATTATCTGAAATGGCCTTGGCTACCATACTGTGTATGATGATACTCTGAATAGGAATCTTCTCCTGTAAACCAGAAGCAGCAATACTCAGTGTCGTGGTTTAACTCCAGCTGGCAACTAAGCACCACACAGACGCTTTCTCACACCTTCCCCTCACTGGAATAGGGGAAGGGAATAGGAAAAGTGAGAAAACATGTGGGTTGAGATAAAACCAGTTTAATAATTGAATAATAGTAAAAATAACAATAATGAAAAGGAAAATAACAAAGAGAGAGAAATAAAACCCAAGAAAGACAAGTGATGCAAATGAAAACAGTTGCTCACCACCAGCCAAAAAATGCCCAGCCAGTCCTCAAGCAGTGGACCACCTGCCAACCTGTCCCCTAGTTTTATTGCTAAGCATGATGTCGTATGGTCTGGAATATCCCTTTGGTCACTTGGGGTCAGCTGTCCCGTCTGTGTCCCCTCCCGACTCCTTGTGCACCCCCAGCCTCCTCACTGGTGGGGTGGGGTGAGAAGCAGAAAAGGCTTTGGCTCTGTGTAAGCACTGCTCAGCGGTAACAAAAACATCTCTGTATTATCAACACTGTTTTCAGCACAAATCCAAAATGCAGCCCCATACTAGCTACTAAGAAGAAAATTAACTCTATCCCAGCTAAACCCAGCACACTCAGTTAAGGCATCTCTGCAAAGATGTTTTGACTAAAGCTAACTCTAAATCCACAATGTTTGCTTGTCATTGATGTACCTCTCCCTCTCTTTACCAATTCTTCTGTCTTTTGAGGTCAGTGGGAGTTCACTTACTGGTGTTTAACAGTGGAGTTTTTTACATATTATGACTTGTTCTGTTTAACAGGATATTAAATATACTGGTATCTTTCTCTCCAAATATTCTGGAAGACAGTATTCTTGACTGATCTTCCTATTCCTATTAAAAAATAAAAAAACAAATAAATAAAAAAAAGAGATAGAATATAAGCTTGTCATGCTGATAATTGCAAAACCGTCAGTACCCACATTTGTTGTTGACACAGATCCCAGCTAAGACATCAAGAGAGCAGATGCAGTGCCAGAATAAACCCTGTAAACCCCACCTCAATTTACACATAATTTGGATTGCAAAAAAGGTAGCCTAAAGCAGAAGTTTGATTTTAGACAATATAAACTAGTTTGGGTGTTGAAGAGATTAAAAAGTTCCTTTTTTAAAAAAGGAACTTGTCTTCACAACTGTACCAATATTAAGGAAAACACATTGTACAATATTTAATATCTATGCTTAATTTATAAATCAATTGATAGTGTAATAATCCTTAACTTTAACTAAATATATAAATGTCCATAATCTAAGAATGCATGTAGTCAATGGAACATGCAGATTTATTTAAGTATTGGTGAATGTTCCCACACCTCACTGAAAGAAATTCTAACATCTCTTAAGTTTAGTAATTCAAGTAAGCTGCAGTCTTGTCACAGTCCTTCTCTAACAGCAATTAAGGAGAAATTTCTTGGTTATCTGAAAAAATAATTTTTGAGTTGTTAGGAACTTCATTTACTTTATCAGGGCAAATATTTATCTGCACTATGTTATTTCAAGAGCTAGAAAATAGTTTGCATCTTTCGTTCCTCTATGTTGGTCTCTCTTCTTAACGTGTATACATAAAAATCTAAGTAAATTGGGACATGATTTTAGAAACCTATGAAACAGAAACCCACATGTCAAAATGTATGTCCAGTAACTTTAGTTTGGTAGTCTTCCAACAGTGTGACCTATGGGTATAAGTTGCTAACCTTATAACTGAGATGGCTCCACATGTAAACCTTCATTTAGGCTTTCATTCAGCCAGTTGCAATGAAGAGGGAATCACAGCTCTCAAGTGGTATCCCACTCACATAACTTCAGACATTCAGAAATCAGACACCTAGATTAAGCTGTCTCCACAGTCTAAAGAGAGAAAGAGTGAGATACGCAGAAGATGAGCTGTTCTACTTACATTAGACGCTTACCTTGCTATATAATTAATCATTTTTCAGCACTGCCTTTCTCCTTTGCTGGATTCTAAATGACTGACCTATACTAACTATACATACCACTTAGATGATGAAAGATGTCTGAAATTAAATGGGATGACTCTCACCTTTTCTGTGCCTTGTGGATTAACATAGAGTCTTCATGCAGAGTATGAACTACGTAGTGTAAATTTGCATCCTAACACATCACAAACTATTTTCCTCAAGTAGGCTACTTCCAAGCATCGCACACTCATTCTAGCCCCTGGATTTGTGTCCCTACAGATTTATCTTTTCATCCAAGCAAGATGGAGTCATGCACTATCTTAATTCAGGCACTTTGCAGACAATAGAATTCACTCCTGTACATAACAGACAATGTAATTATGTCAGGTGTGGGTGAAATTTGGGGAAACTAAATGCCTCATGAATTCATAACAAATGGGTCACCAGAGCATCACCATGCAATCTTGAACCCTGTTCAGCATCAAATTTTTGTCTTGTACTGACTTATCAATGCTTTGTGTGAAATGAGGGGGTATTTTCAGTATGACTGTCAATGGGCAGGTGTCACATCAGGCATCACTGGTGCCTCTAGAATGGCCAAGAAGTGGATGTTGTTAGGCTACAAAGTAATCCTCTCATTCCTTTTTAAAGTATGCACTTTTGTATAGCCTCTTGAACGTACTATTGAAATTCTGTGTAGAATTCACATTTAAATCCATGTTGGCCAAACAAACCAGGCATAAATTGTTATCTTTGGACTACTAAACTGCATAACTGGGAAGGAACCAATGCAAAAAATGTCAGTGATATTACAGTGATAAGGGAGACAAAAATTCCAGCAAAGGCTGTGCATGCTTGCTGAGGAAGCCAAACCCTCAAGAGACAGTCTGAGTCCTAGAGCCAAAGAGCCACACATTACAACCTGAAATTACACTTGAAATCCTTTTCAGTGAATTTAACTGTGGATTCTCCCAGAATTACTTTAAACTAATCAGGCTGGCCCTTGAGCCTCCTCCTTTTTCCCTATAGTTTTAAAAATATCCTAGTACATTACCTTTTAATGAAAATTGACCATCAAAGTCCATTACCTGTAGCCTTGGCCTGTAATTTCTTTTTATATGAAACATCGTAATGAGTAAACTAAGGCAAAGTGAAAGCATTTGGTAATACTATGAATAATGCCAGACTAAAGCTAAACTGTTGAGAAGCTGTAAACACAGCTTCCTCTTTCAATTCTCTTTTCTTTGCAGAGATTCAGTTAAGGATATCAGAAGTGTTGCTGGAAGAAATGATAGTTATAGAAGAAATCTGTGAAAAGTGACATGTTATCAGTGTACAGTGGTAGAGACCTTTCCAGCTTATTTTATGCAATTTATGACTTCCTGAAAAAGTTACCAAAATATTATCTTGAGAACATTTTCTAGGTTATACCTTGTTAGTGAAACAAGAATTTCATTTGGACTTCTGAACCCAGGAGGGCGAAAAACTGACTATATGTGCAATCAGGAATCAGCTAAGGATTGTGAACATTTGCCTATAGTTGGGGCTAGGAATTCACACAGTGCCACCAGCTGCCTGCTGGAAACATAAATCAAACTAGCACGGACTTCTATTAATCTCAGATTCACTGTAGAAGTAAAATTTAATGCATTCTTTTCTACAGACTTGTAAAAAACTAGACCATGTCAGGCTTACTTCCCAACACAGGATCGAATGAGGTATATGCCTGAGACTTGTTTCTCAGAAGAAGACTTTCAGAGACTGTGATTACACAACCTGCCCACACTATTTATTCCAGTTTCTCACTGCCCTACTTACCAGAACAATTTCTCTCATTTCTATCCTGGACATCTTTGGTTGCAGCTTAAGCATATTATTTCTTGTCCTAATTACTTTTCAGAGACAGAGACAATAGATTATTTCTTTCCTTTTTCCATAGCTCTTTTGTTACATAAAGGTCACCATCGTGTCTTCTCTTCCTGATGTCAACAGCCCCATAGGGCATGGTTCCTGGACTTCTCACCAGTCCTATGGACTGGACTGGACTGTCTCTGAATCTCTCTGCTCTAGATAGTTTCCTCACGTTTCTGGAAATGCATGTGCTGCCCACAACTGAAAATAGCACTCCAACCACAGCTTTAGTAATGCCGCCTAGAGCAGGAGAATTTCACATGCCTTGTTGGCTGTTCTCCACCTCGTCAATTCCAGTACAATGGTTGGGGTGTTTTATAGTATCAGGATATTGTTAATTCACATCGAGCTTGTTATAAAATGTAACCTCTCAATTGCTTTCAGAAGAACTGTTATCTCCACATGACTCTTTTCCCTAATTTATGTCATTGATACTCTTTCCAACATGTAATTCCTTGTATTTTTTCCTGTTAAATTTTGAGTTAATTTTCCTGAACATTTCTCCAATTTGTTCTCTATTTTGAATTCAAATACTGTTTTCCAAACTGCAATGCCTCCCAGTTTCATTTCACCCGCAATTTTATTAAACACACTTCGTATTCAAGCATAACTGGATAATTACTTTGTGCAGAAAACTGACAATACCACGAGCTCCATGTTCCACCTTGTCATTTGAGTAAAAGCCTGCAGCTCTGTATAACTATGTACTCAACCACACCTCTCTGAGTTTACGAGGTAAGGACTGTAGAAGTTGTTCCACTGTTGTTAGGGAAGTTTGGACCATCCTATGGCTTTGCTTTTTATGTTCTTTTTTGTCCACATTTTAAATATAAACCAGCAGCAGGCAGAGATTTACTGAGGTGAATTGCACTGTTGTGTCCTACAGCTCTCTGCCTCACTGGCATTTTCAAGGCAATCTTTTTCTCACAGCAGAGCTTAGTTAAGGAATGTGTGGTGCAGTGAGAAGTTTGCTGTTACTGCCTGTTACTGTGACTGAGTAACACCTATGGTGAGGTCAGAACAATATTCGGGCAGTCCTCCTCATCACAGCAGCTGACTTTTCTTCATTGATGTTTGCTTTTTCTAAATTAAAAAATATTTACATAACTAAATATTACATACTGCCATCTCAGATCGATTGAAGTGTGGATTAAAAAAGTAATTTTAGATCCCAAGGTCTAATTAACCCACTATTTTTTGCATTCTACAGCTAAGTCCCTACTAGGCAATCTAGCACTGTCATCCATTAAGAAAGAAGAGAGGGTGGATGGACACGGCAGTAGTTACTAGTACTGGACTGGCACTCCAGCAAAAAGATGTTTTTAACTGATTTAGGGAACAGGTGTAGTTTTAGCTTGGTAACACTATTCAAATACTGTGCGTCAGGTAAAACTCAACTCAGTTACTTTTAGTGTCCACTGTACTTAGATCCCAGTGCCCATCATTCTCTGTTTTCCCCAAGACTACCAACTGGGCTATCAGTTAAATACCTTTGTGGAGGTAATGATTTTCATTATGTGGATATTTCATTTTTTTTTTTCAAATAGACAAAGACTTCTATACAAACCACCAGTCACCAGCCATCCATTTCATGTTACTCATACTTACCTGATGCATACATTGCCTCTCTTCAGTTTGAGCTTCTGGGATGAAACAATTCAGCTGATCACATGGTTCACAAGTTTTCTTGTAGACCCTGAAATTGACAAGGAGAGCTTTTAAGAACATTTCTAAAACAGGAAAGAACATTTGAATAAAAGCAAATCATATTGAACACTTATTTAGCTTTTCCACTTTCTCACTTTTTAGTCCTGAAATTATCTCTGAACACTTTTAGCCTTTAGGAAACAGGAATATGAAAAAAAAGAAGAAGAAAAAAAAAAAAGGTACAAGGCCAGTGCTGTAGATAGAGTCATAGCACTATATAGAGCTGAGGTTTGTGACCTTTTCAGAAGTCCCTGACGTCAGTTGCTTATAACTTCATCAGACCATGACCTCTAAGAATGATTTTTTGCACGCTCCATTGTATGCGTAAAATCGAATCTTGCATAATTTCACATTTAAATATTACCAGAAACAGCTTGTCTTTTCCCCTCAAAATGCTAGAATAAAGATATGTTTTTGCCTATGTTAAAAAATAGTTCAAGCCATTCAGTGATGAATTCTAGTACCTCTGTACAGTGAAAAAATGATTTGATATATGACATGGTGTATTTTGTGAGAAAGATATTTATTTTCTCATCTTAGCCTGGCTAAGTTCCATATAACAGTTGCAAAGTTAGGCTCCCAAAACTTAAAAGGCGGGACTGAAGTCATGTGCATAACCTTAATATCCTCCACTGTGTGTGTGCCGTACAGTACACAATCGCTTATCATATAAACATAAACTAATTTTCCACCAGACCCCTGCTTCATTCAGTTCATACGGGGGGTTGGCAGTTAAGTAATTAGCGACGTACCAATATTTCATTTTCTTTTAATGCCCATCTACAATCAAAATGTGCAGTGCAGTAAGGTGTAATCCGGGCTGGCAGGGCGACCGCTGTCCTCCCAAGCCCCCTGTGCCAGCACTCACAGCCACTCTCCCAGTACGGGGAGGGAGGAGGACAGGCAGACGGGAGGAAGGACCTTCCTCTCTGAAAGTACGGTAAGCTAACACACAGAAAGGCACTCTCAGCTCTAATGAAGAGTACCCACAGAGGAGGCTCAGTGCAGAATTACTGGCCTTTAAATGCCGATGTGTATTGCACTCCTTTCATAGGAAAACCCTCATTCACCAAATAATGTCCAGTCCAGCTAAAAATAACACAGGAATCCCATCAGCAAAATTAATCTCCACCCAACCTGATTCACTGCCAGAGCAAGTCTACCCTGTCTATGCCATGAGTCAAGGTTCCTGGAAAAGATGGCTTATGGGCCATGTAATTAATTTCAGAAGGCAGATGCAGTCAAGCAGGATGACTTAAAACTCTGCACATGACCTTAAATCTGAGCATTTCTTAACTCTGATAATTTAACTTTGTGACCTCAATGGTCTTCTATTGTATTTATATATACATATATATATAATATATATATATGTATATCAATGAATACCAGATACATTTTCTTGCATACTGTTTCCTTAGGTAAAGCCTTTTTTCTTTTTAGTGTTTATTTTCATCTTGTTTCTATCCACACACCTCAACATTATTATTTGTTGTGTTTGGTTTTACACCCACTGGGCTGGGGATTTGCCTTATAAATCCCTTAAATGTCATACACCTCTATGTTGTTATATAAATAATAAGTAGAAAAAAATAAATCAGAAGCTTATTTTGTGCACTCACATAATGATGTTTTGCAGAACTTCTGAATGAGATGTTTATTCATTTGGTACAATAGAAAATAGATCTGGTGCTCTGACATAACATTTTTCTGTACTCTATTGTATTCAATACAAAATACATTATTTTCCTTAGGTGGTTTAATGCAGCACGTCGTGCTACTAAGGAAATAGAAGTTCAGAATAACACTTGCAGGATGTATTCATAGTGCACAGTTGTTCAAAAACCCATGCTGTCCTTTCACTGACATTTACTCTGAAAGCCTTTTTATTCATCTTACCAGAGTTACACGTACAACAAATGAAGAATTTATACGTTGTGGCTATATATATAGACAGAGAACAGAAGCAAGAGGACAATGCTGGGAACTCCAGATGTCCACGTATGCGTGTGTGGATGTAGGAAGTCATTTCATGAGTGCAAACCACATGAAGTTCAACAAGGCCAAGTGCAAGGTCCTGCACGTGGGTCAGGGCAATCCCAAGTACAGCTACAGGCTGGGCGGAGAATGGATTGAAAGCAGCCCTGAGGTGAAGGACTCAGGGGTGTTGGTAGACAAGAAGCTCAACATGAGCCAGTAATGTGAGCTTGCAGCTCAGAAAGCCAACTGTGTCATTGGCTGCATGAAGAGTGACCAGCAGGTCAAGGGAGGTGATTCTGCCCCTCTACGCTACTCCTATGAGACCCCACTTGGAGTACTGCATCCAGCNTGATCTAGTGGAGGGTGTCCCTGCCCATGGCAGGCAAAGTGGAACTAAATGATCTTTGAGGTTCCTTCCAACCCAAACCATTCTATGGTTCTATGATTCTATGATTCTATGAATAAAGGTGCAGTCCCCAATGAGAACACAGTAGTACATCTCACAAATGCAACTGAAATACTGCCTCTTTAAACTAGAGTCCAAGGACAGCTGATGATAGAGCATAAACATTTCTCTAACCTGTAGTTTGGCAATCACAATCTTCTTTACCCGTCAGCATTTCTTTATGAACCTTTTCTTGTCTGGCTGCTGAGATTGATAAAAAGAGCAACCACTATAGAGCTGCTTTTAATTTCTTTGAAAAACTGCAAGATGGAGAATAATTGAATACAAACTAGGGCAATGGTATCTGTTTACAGCGTTTTTTTAAAAACCTGGTGGGATTCAATGATTTCTAGTTTCCATGGTCCATGTCTTCCACCCTTGCAACCACATCATTTAGAGGTCAGATACAGATGTTGCTTTGCAACCTAGGCCCTTCACTGCTGTATATTTGCAAGAGATGAATCAGACCAGGGACTGGGGACCAAGCATCAGGTCTCCAGGTGTTTCAGTGAGACTACAACACCCCAGCCCAGATCTGAGTGTTATTTGAGTATCTGGAGACACCGGAAGTCTTTTGAATGCATCTGTCTTCAAACTTTTTCTGTTACAAAGCTGACTCCAGTCTCAAAGTTTGGTTTCCCCCTTTGTAACATGAAGATAATAACTATAGCATTCACACGTGGTCCTTCAAGATTTACACTTGAAAAATGCTAAATATAAAAAAGTGGTTTTCGCTCAACACTCTATCAAAAATACCCCATCTTGCTACACAGGCGAAGCTGAACAAAAATGGTGTTTTTAAATAACTCCAGATTTCAAACTGTTTGATTTTAATTTTTTTTTTATGCCTGCTGCACCACACATTTAGAAATTAAAAAAAAAAAAAGAAAAAGAAAAGAAAAGGAAAAAGAAAAAGAAGAGACTAACAACAAAAGAACAAGCTTTCGATAATTAGCATATAGCATGCCTTAGTTCTTTACCACTCACATGCTATTAGACGTGCTGTGGTTATGACACGTCTGAAGGGACACTATTCATGTGTGGTTAAGGTTGCTGGACATACTTAAGTGCTTCTACTTCCACCCCCAATGAGAGCTGCCTGCAGTACAGTGTCTGACTAAGACCCTCCCAGTGCTCCTTTTTACATATTGTTTTTTCTTTTTGATTCAGGCATCATGTATACATTTTAAAAATAATCTAGATAAATGTTCCTTTTTTTTATATATTTTGTTTATTCAGCTTCTCAGTGCAGTTTCTTAAGAGTTTTATTTCACTATGAACATGGCTAGAAGTAACATATTATAGGCATAAAGGATAACTTTGACAGCATTAGCTAAGATGTCTACTAGACATAGAAAAGTCATTGTTGTATAAAATCCATGTAAATAAGATCAAAATCAAACTAACTTCTGCTTTCTGTTTTAAAGCTGAGGTCCCCAGCAGTTTCAGTTCTCAAGAAGTTACAAATGTTGCTATACGTGCACTTGCATCACTTTTGACAGAAACTTGTTTGAAAAAACTTTTCCCATGTTCACTTTCTAAAAGGAAGATAAAACAGATCTTTCAGCTGTCCCATATTCATGATTCATTCCAAGCATTTTAAAATTGTTTTTCCTTCTGGAGCTTCATTTTTAACTTAAAGTGGATGTTGCTCCTGGGTTGTCCCCTAGAGCTCTAATGGTTTTGTACGGCCATGTGCCGCCTCCATTCTTGCACAGACCAGCTGGACCTTATCTGTAGTGTCATAGAGCAAAAAAAACCCTATTATCATGCTGATTTAATTATTTCTCATGGCTTTGCATAATTCTAAAGCCAAGTGTCTTTTTAAAGGCATGTTTTAGTTCAAATTGGTTTAGTTCAAGATATCTTAAGGACATTTAAAATATGTACGTGTGTGTATACATGTACACATACAGAGAAAAACATGTTATTGGACCCTACCAATTTTGGGGTTATTTTGTATCTATCTTACAGTACAGACTAAAGAAAAAGAAGAAAAAGCAGCCTCAGATTTCTTGGTTGGTAACCTCTGATTGTGAAATCTTTCTGCTTTTTGGCGGAAAATCTGTCTTCTCGATGACATACATTTTTATAGCTGTTAGAAGAACAGTTTCTTTCTGGTTAAATCCTATTGTATGTCCAAAATTAGGAAATGAATACCAGTATAAATGGCATATTCACCTGAACAGCCAGACTTCTGCTCCTCCAACAAACTGGGAGGCATGTTAACACTCTTGCAATCCAATGAAAGAGGGATTCCCAAATCAATTTTACCACAGAAAAGGCAGTGATGTGCAAAGCATTGTTTCTTTCTTTTTTTTTTTTTTTTTTTTAACTTCAGTGTCATTTTTATTCAGAGATAGACTGTGGAAAAGTTAAATCAGTGCTAAACCAAGTCTCAGAAAACAAAATATGATGGAAAACTGAAAAGTGCTACTTGTGCAACTTTAAGATATTCCTTGGGTTACATCACCTAAGGCATACTGCTTCAGCGTGAAGGCCCCAGCTACCTTGCAGCAGCAAGCTAAAACTAAATTATACATGAGGAGTCTGATGTTAAAGATGTTTATTCTGACTATAAAGGCAGGAAAGTAGGTTATGAGAACAAATTATTAATATTTTGCATTACAAAAATATATTATAATCTGATTAATTTACAGTGAATCCTGAGTTAGAGGCTCCCATGGTGTTTAGTTGGAAGAGTATCTATGACTGGTATGCAAGGTCAGCTCAGAACTGACAGGTTATTCAGATGCAGTGATGTGGAAATGCATCATAACTCTTCAAGGGCTAGCACTAATCCAGAAATAGTACATCTGCTTTTTGTACATCAGTCAGAATCTGTGGCAATTACATACTGGCTTCATGAAGAGACAGACTGTGTGTGTCCATAATCCATTCTCAGGAGTACTTCTTGCTACTGGGAACACTTTCTGCTTCCTCAGGAAGCAATGCGAGTCCAGCTTAGATTATTAGCTCTGAGCACTATGGATGACAGCTAATTCAGTTTCTAGAAGAGTTTAATAGATTAGTCATAAATGCACAGATGCAGACCGTGCCAGCACTGCATCTAAGCAAATACAAGGTCCTAGACCAGAGTGCAAAGACAGCGGATGGCTCTGTGGGAAACAGCTGAAACTGTTACAGACAGAATAAAATTGCAGCTGGGTCCAAGCTGACTCTTGCAGTCTCTCTCTCTCTCACGTCTGCTCCCTAGTCCTCGGGATTAGCGAAGGGTTCTTTAACAAATAGATGACAAGAGACACCCAACTAATACAAGTCTCTCTGGAGCACAGAATTTGGGAGAAATACTGTAGAAAAGTCCCATAAGCTTGGCTTATCATGAATTATCTTCACAGCATTTATAAGTATATATATATAGACACACAAATAATACTATTTAAGAACTTTGTACTATTTACAGGTTCTACTAAGTCCAACTATGATTCAGTTGAAAATAAAAAACCAAGAGTTTTGTGTGCCACTAGTAAGCTTACTCTGGGAACATTTTATTATATTTCCATTTCTGCATACTCTTAAGGATCTGTAGTTTGTGTCCATTTGTCTCTATTCACTGATGTCCTAGGTTCAGCACAAATGTGGCTGCTCATATTATCCACATGAATATATAATAGTCTTAGAATGAAATTTTAGATGCTTAAATACTAATGCGTATGGCCAGTAGGTATGACAGCTATGTCCCACCCAGCGCGGTTCCCTTAATAGTATGTTTTCATCCAGTAATGCTCTGCTCTTACATTCCTAGGATAGCCGCAGAGGAATGCCTATCTAGGCACCAATAACTACAGCATACAAGAGGTGGAAAGGTGGATTACCCCATCTATTAACTGATCCCCCAAGCAGGAGGAATCCCAAATGGAACAGGACCAAGAAAATGTGCTCTCCATGCTCTAGCACGTCAGTACACAACCAACGACGAAAAAAAGGTTTCCGTAGATGGTATGACTTTATGCCAGCGCAATCCTCCGCTCTGACATACTGGCTTCCAGCACTGTTCTTGTGTGCTGATTGAGACAGTCCAGGAGAGCTCTCAGAAGGCTAACACTGCAGCATTTCACCTACTGAAATGCTTCTGGAAATGGTATTGAAACAGAATCTTCCCACATAGTTACTCAATTCTCTGACAGTTAAAAGGTGATTATGTAGTCTCTCTCTCTCTCTCTCTCTCTTTTTTTTNGGTGAGTTTACCTATTCTTTTGATAATAAATTCTTCTTAAGGGTTTTGCTCAAGACTTCTTAAAAATCTGATTATCAGGTCCTTGTCACCCACTGCCTTGGTTATTTTCTGTGCTATGATTAGGCAATTATTTGAAAGAACAATTTACGTTAAAAAAGTACTTTAAAGTACTTATTTTTTATACTATCATAACTTGTCATTGTATATGCTTTTGCTTCTTTCAGTCATTGCTGTCAGACAATGCACCGTTCTTTGATACTGGTTTAAGCAGACACATCCTTCATATAAACACAAAACCTAGAATTGATAATTAACCATGGGTGTGTGGTGTATGAAGTCACAAAGACTGGACTGGTCCAAGCCTACATCTTCACTTTAACATGACGACGCATTTTGTAAAGTCATCTAAGTTCAGAAAATATCTTTTCTCAGCTAATCTACAATCGTAGCCTGCATTGTCCCACATAAATTTAAAAATGTAGGTATCATACCTCCTCACATCATGGTCTTTCACATGTAATGAATACATCCTGAAACTACTCTTAATCACTAGTGAGCAAAACTACTAACAGTTTTAAAATAGACATATTTAATGAGCATGATCCATTTTTTGTTTTAAGGTAAAAATAGAGGGGAAAGGTGAGAACTGTGGCTATTGCATGCAAAATTATGGTATTTAAATTGTTATAGCAGTATGAATATAAAATAATGCAGATATTACATTTAGTGTGAGTTGATAACGAAAATACCTTGATGGCCCTCAATATTCTAATTATTACTTTTACCTTCATATAGCAAAGAATACTGCTACTGACATTTCTAGTCAAAGCAGTAAATTAGTATAAAATCAAAATAGTCATCATTTATAGATTCTCACAATGAGCAGGCAGGTCAATTTGCTGCATATCTCCCCCAGTTTATCTGTGCAATTGTATTCAGTTTTTCCTAGAGATTGCCACTGCTGTTTTCCACTTAAATTCAAGCTATAAGTTAAATACTTACAGAAATGGAAAAAGCTGGTATTTACAATGTATGCAATAAATACCTTCAGGCCTGGTTCTTATGTAAAATAGGGGTCTTTGCTACTCCTTGGATAATAGAAAGAGGCCAAAGAATATGAGCTTATGGTCCTTACTTTTTGAAGCTTCTGATCCAGCTCAGTTCCTTTTTGACTGTAATAGAGGACATTTGCTTTTGTGTCACAACACTGCTTTCAGGCTATTGGCTTCTGATTTTGTCACAACACTGCTTTCAGGCTATTGGCTTTTGATTTTCTCTAAATGTTGTTTACCGCTATTGTGCTAACACTGAATCACTGCTTCCATGAAAATTAAAATGAAGTAGATAATAAATAAATCCCAAATAACATGTATTTTTGTTCAAACCGTGACTGAATTCAATGAACTGTGCAGAAATTTTATATTCCTCAGGCAAAACAAGTCACTTCTGCATTCTCTTCTTTGTATAAATGTAGAGTCCCATCTTACTGACAGTTATTGTTTCTATCATAGCGATTCATGACTTATAGCTGTAGGTACGTTCAAGAATTTGAACCTCAAATTAGATTGTCTATCTGTGGTGGTGTATATTTTGTTGCTATGTATTTTAGAGCATTCAACATTCAATCAGACAACAAAACATCAGCTTAGCTTACAGCATCACCTACTATAGAAATAGAGATGGCATTTTAAAATTGCTCAGCCTGTAATTAGCTGGAGAGTAAGCTGGAGAGTAGTACCCTTTGCACTGGAGCAGAATTCCATCAGTGCAAACTACATCTGCAAAAGTACCTCTGCAAATTCCACTACACCTGTTAGCCACAAAATCAACCTAAAAATTCCCTCTGGAGAATGAAATAAGTAATAATGCTTCAGTATGGTAACTTAGCCGAAGAAAGGTCTAGTTCAACATACCTACTCGTATTTTCTCTTAACCATTTACTCCCTGTAACAAAGAAGACAGGCAGTGGGAAGGCAACAGAATAGACACTTCATAATTCCAGATTTCTGAAGTTTGGAGAGACTTGGTTACATAATTACTTTTTATAAATTATATTGATACTAGAGTCAGTATATTAAAGAAATTAAATTTGGGAATATTCATTTAAATCATTTAATCAACTATATGGTGATTCATAATAGGATAAAAAAATAGATTTGAAACAAACTAGTGTGGTGAATCTCATCATTACCAACAGCAATAATGTGTTAGGTCCTCTGAGTATAAGGGGTCATCCAAATTGCTTTCACTATGCAGAAAAAAACTGGCAGATCGTATGTGGAACCACCAGAGTAGCTGATGATTGTAACGGTGTCATGGTATGTAAGAAATTACTCTTCTTTTTTTTTTTTTAATATTGGGAGAAATCTGGACTTTGTCTACAGTAGAAGTTAAATCCTACTTCAGGGTTGCAATTTAACAAGAAAGAGACACTGTATTTCATCCAGGCTTCATGTCTCTCCTCTTCTACTAGCATTGATTGGCATGGCACATGGTCATGTAGTTGCAAAGCCTCCCACCACAATAGCTGTACCCTGGCCTTAAGCAAAATGTCGTGCTTCCTGAAAGCAGAGGTCTTTCAAATCGTATTTCAGTAACAAAAGCATTGGAATTCCCTCAGCTGTTCCCCGAAGGTACGGAGAATTACAAAGTTAATTATTGTAATTATTATACAGCACAACTAACGGGAGGCTATGTACAAACTATCGGTTTCTACGGTATGTATTCATATTGGGTGGGAAATTCCACATATTTATTGAATCTTTCTAGAAACCCCAGATACCCTCTGACCAAATTTTGCCAAACAAAAAGAGGAATTATTTTACTTTACCAATTACTGGCCTGCTATAGTCAGCCACACACCACAGAAAAGCTTCAGAATGATAACATATATGTTAAGATATGATAATATACAACATCACATGTAACACATTAAATAATATATTCCACTGTTGGGAGTAGTCCCTTACCTAAAATCAGTATAGCAGAACTCCATAACACACTTATTTGTATTAAATCTCACATGAAATTGAAAAAAAATAAACTGTGAACGGCATTAAAATATTTACTTCCCTTACTGGATTTCCTCTCTACTGCTGTTATGGGCTGAGCCAGGCCAGCAGCCAAGCACCCACACAAACAATTGTTCAATTCCCCCTGCCCAGCAGGGCTGAGGACAGAATAGTAAAATCAAAGGCAAGAAGAGTCATGTGTCAAGATAAAGACAGTTTAAAAGGTGAAGGAAAGGAAAAAAACCAAACAAACCCAAACCCCAGTGATACATAGGTGGTCACTTAACACCTCCCACAAGCACAGTGCTGCCCAGCAAGCTGCTGAGCAGTGGCCACCTTGGAAGACACCCCCAGCCCTCCACCCTTCTTCATCTACCTCCAGTTTTGATTGCTGAGTCAGCTGGGGGCAGCTGTCCTGGCACTGTTCCTTCCCAACTTCTTGTCCACCTCTAGCTTACATGCTGGGCACAGGGGCAGAGTGGGAAATGGAGAAAGCCTCAACATTCTGCGAGCAGTGTCCAGGAATAGACAAATTATTAGTGTGTTATCACAGAATCATAGAATCATAGAAACATAGAATCATAGAATCATAAAATGGTTTGGGTTGGAAGGAACCTCAAAGATCATTTAGTTCCACTTTGCCTGCCATGGGCAGGGACACCCTCCACTTGCCCAAAGCCCCATCCAACCTGGCATTGAACACTACCAGGGAGGGAGCACCCACAACCTCTCTGGG
>VXBL01009881.1:0-35907 GCA_013400195.1 Aramus guarauna
TTCTTTCAGGAAGAGTCCCTTTTACAACTTCTTACCTTGCAGCTCACGTACTTGTGCCTGCAGGTTTAAGGTAGGCTTCCCATCCCATTTCCTCATGTCTTCTCCATGGTCACGCAGGTAAAAACACGGGATACCTCATGGTGTGCATGCTCTATATCCCTTCTCCGGAGCAGAGGAATGCTTACTCCTAACAGCTGAAATATGGGTCTGTGCAGGTGCGTAGTAAGATATATCCTCTTTGAGTTGCCGGACGTCCTGGGACAGTTTCTTCACAGCTGAGANCCTGGGACAGTTTCTTCACAGCTGAGACGAGGGAGGAAGAAAGGCTCTCTTCATATTGCTGGAGTCGGTCAGCCACTTCATCCACTGTGGGTGCCTCTTCACTTTTCCAGTTAATTACTGCCAGTGAGTTGGCATAGGATGATGGAGCACTCCGTACAAATTCTCACCACATGGGTCGGGTACATTGGACTTCATTGGGATCTGTGGGCAATTGCGCATTGTCCGGATCATAATAAACCATCTCCCGCACTGCTAATTCCCTCAGATATTGGACACCTCTCTCCATGGTGGTCCACTTGCCTGGCCGATACACAACATCTTCGCTGAAGGGATACCTTTCCCTCGCTCTTGACAGGAGTCACCTCCAGAGGCTGACAGCCTGTGCCTTATTCCCGATTGCTTTGTCAATGCCCCCTTCCCTGGACAGGGATCCTAGCTGCTGTTTCCTGGCACACAAATCTGGCTGGCTTGTGTCCCCTGCACCATGACCTCCAGGACCCAGCTATCATGTCAGCCCACTTCACCCATGTTCATGTACTCTGTGGGCCTTAATACACTGTTGATAACCCTTAGGCTGTGCAAAGTCTGGGGCAAGGCCGTGGACCAAGGCTGTCATTCTCTGTTCAGTTCACAGCATGCTCACCTTGGCAGGAGGAATACAGTGATATGTAATCTACTCATACACTGGTCAAAAAGTACCACTTGTGAAACTGTGGTCTAGGAGTACACCTTATCTTTACATTGAAAATGCTGTGGATGGTGACTGTGACCATGTGAAGCTTGTACCTGGGTCTGATTCTGTGGGTACTTCCCTTTCTTGGACACCCTTCCACTTGTGCAATCAGTCTTTCAGAGGAATGTGCCTGGGCTGCAGGCTGTAGGCTGCCAGTGTGGCTGGTTTGGTATGGTGGAATGATCCTATTAAAAATGAGAACAGTGCATGTCCTGCTTGTGCCATGGAGTGTGTGAAGATGCATGCTACTTACAGCATGTTCTTTGCTTGTGCAGGCCTGATTAATCAGCCTTGTCAGATATATGGTGGTGGATATCAGGCATGAAAGCCTTAGAGTACGGAACATGCAGATTTCACATACGGGTACCCAGGTCTTCTCCTTCTCTACCAGGGACATACAGCCTTAGAGTACTATTGAACAGGAGTGTGGTAAGTCAGAGGTCTGAACTGCACAACCAGACAATGTGGACAATGCCAGGTAGCCTCTGCATTGCTGAGTGGGGTTCCTGAATGACTACCTGCAGGAGTGAACTTTCAATGTGCAGACTTTGCAGGTGCCTGGTTTCAGGAATGTGAGGAGAATTAAGCAGGGGACTGAATTTATGGATGCTCGGTATGATAACAAGGGAACAGGATAAAAGCTTCTCTGGAGTTCAAGATGAATGTAGGAGGGAAGGACTGAGGAAACAGAATTTGCTTATGAATGCATAGTAAAGCCTGAAGCAAGTGTACTGGATGAAGGAGCAGAGAATCTATTTGCATTAGCTTAGCTGTGTGTGGTTATGTTTGTCTAGTAATTGGGCAACTAAAACCTTTGGGAAGTCTTTCCCTAGGAGCAAGTTAAATGAAAGGCAGCAGTTACAGAACGAAGGTATGCAGAGATGTGGAGAGGAAGACAGTAGAGGTTGGGTTTGTCGGTGTTCTGCGGAGTGAGGTGGGAAACTGCTGCTCTTCATTTAAATGTCTGATCCCACTGTGGAAATTCTTCACCGCTGTTAAAAAAAATGCAGTGGGGACCGAATTTAATTGCTTAGTTACTGAAGAGGAGAAAATGGTGACTCTATTGGAAACAATGGTAAAAAGGCGATAGCTCACAATCCTGCCACTTTTCTTTAGTAGGGTCCTGATCCTCAAAGTTGCTGAGGGAATTCGCGCAGTGGGACTCCATATGGAAACGGATTGGAGGAGGCCAAGTTTTCCACGGTGACCTTTGCTTCCACCACCAGTCGGGTGGTGCCTCGGTGTATCACTCAGTATGACCCATTGTGTACACCTCACCGTGTTCCCAGAGCTGTACTACAGCCAGCGGGTAGAGTTGGCATATTTGCTTGTTTGATGAAGGTAAAATGTTGAGGAAGCCAACTATTGCTTTCATTTTGATAAAAATTTGATTGTACATCCTGTGCTAATTGTAACAGAGCTCTTTTGCTGTCTGTCTCTGCACATGCATCTCTTGCAACCCACTGCTTACTGCAACTCTCTTCACAGCGCCTAGCAGCTGGTCCTGCAAACAAAGAGGCTTATTGAGCATGTCGTGATGCTGGGTACTGCTCTGGTGGCTGGAGCCCAGAGAACCGCAAGATGATTCAGTGTTTGTTGATCCCACCCATTGCGCTCTATACTCTGTCCTGAGCTTGAACCCCAGCTTTCAGAGCTGCCATTCAGCCACCCCATATAAAGCACTAGGACAGCTGCTGGTTGTAGCTTTGAACTGTTACAGCACCATGGGCTCAAGTTAGTCTCCAAAAATCACCCATGGATGATTCCCATGTCCCCATGGGGAGATATATACCCATATTTCTCATCTCTCTGCTGCACACACAGAGTGTGAGGACAGGGAGGACTGAGAGCTGAGAGCACAGCTCCCCCTCCCCTCCTTGCAGAGCACAGACTGCTTCTGGCTTGCCCATGCTGTTTTGTTTTGTTTTGTCTTTCTCCTCATCTAACCCCTTACAAAAAATTACTGAAGAGCTCTAAATCCTAGGGGCAAGCCATCCTGCTCAGCGCTTTGTTGCAGCCCATGTTTGCCTAGTGCAGGAAAGCCTATGTGCAGCACGAGCTGTGTACAGTACATGACAGATCTCAGAGCTGTACAATGCTGAGATCATCCCGGGGATGTGAAAATAACAGGCAGGCAGTGAAGATCTCTGACAGTCAATACATAACACGAAAACTGGTAAAGGGAGAGTGCATGTGAAAGAAAGTCATATGTAAAATTTAATGTGTTTGGTTTTTTTGTTGGTGGTTTCTGGGTTGTGTTTTTTTTTTTTTTAAAGCTAGATATGCAGTTTCCATGGGCACCCATTTTTATCTTATAGTATGTTTCCTTTTATTAAATATGCATAACCAGGCTTGCTCAGGATGTGAAGTCTGGTGTTTGATTTTCTTTACATTGTCACCAGGGAATTACTAATAGGTAAGCAGATTTCTGAAGACATTTGGGACAGTTTTACCTTCCTACTATCAAAGATGGCTTAACCCTTAGGAAGCCAGCCAGATATAGGGAAAGGACAAAAAATACAGGGAAGGCAAACTCCTATATGCAGGATGAAAGGCTCATCTTCCCCTAGCATGTCCCATTTTTCCACTGGGTCTGTCTTTTCTTTCATCAGACTTTCCCCACCATCTACTCCTTCTCCAGTTTTGCCTTTTTCCTTAGCCTCGATAGCAGCAAATCGTTATTACTGATAACATCTGCTGCCATGGGACTTGAGAACTTGTGACTGCAGCATGGGGAACAAGTATGCGAAGCAAGAAACCCTAGTGTTTAAGGCGGGAGGACTTGGGGGCGGGGAGGGGTTGGTTGTTTTATTTTGGAGATATCTTAGTTTAGAAGAGGAACCTTTAAAAAAAGTAACAGGCCTCATTTGCTTTTTAGGCTAGTCTGGGAGGTACAGTGGTGCCTTACTAAGGTGTCCTACTTCAGAAAGCCTAAGCAGGGAGTTACACTGAACTTAATACATAACCAAAGAGAAAGAGTAGGTGTGTATGGGGGTGGTGTCTTTTTGGAGTTTTCTTAAATTTTAGTGCAGAATTATTTCTTTTGGCTTGTTGATGAGAAGGAGTTATAGGTGGCAGACAGTTTTCTGAAGTTTTCCTTCTGGTTTCCAGTTAGCACCAAAGCTCGGTGTTCTGAATAGCTTCAACTTAAGGCACAGCTCTCCTAAATGGTCTGACCTTCACTTAGTATACCACAGATGAGTGGTTATGAAAAGCTATCTTGCCCATATGGAAACTTAGCTCTGGCCTCAGAGTGGAGGGGAAGCAAAAACCAGATAAAATATGTTGGTATTTCAGATACTTCTGTAAAGTCAAAGAAGACAGAAAAAAATGGTCATGTTTTTCTCTTTTTTTTTTTTTTTTTTTTTTTTTTTTTTAATCCAGATCCCTTTTTAAAATTAATTTCTTTGATGTTCAGGAACAACAACTGGTGCCAAATCCAGCAAGTTTATTAAAAGCTATTGATCCCGCATTGTTCTGTGTTCAGGTCCTCACCTGGTCATATGGTTCAGATTCATACTGCTTTTTACATTACTGCAGCCTTCTGGAATCAGGGAACGTATATTTCTCTGTCAGGTTTAATGGTGAGAACATTGTCAGTGTCTCACTGATGTGCCATTTAGAAGAGAGAAGTTGAAAAATTCAGAATTATTCTATCAACTTCACTTTACTCTTCCCATTAAAAAGGAAGAGTATAGGGCAGGTTCCCCACAAATGTCATCACTTATATCTGCTTATACTGCAAAGTCTTCTACCTGAAAGCTCTCATGAAGTTTTTATACATTAGCCCCTTCTTTATCAGGTCCATTTTATATTATCTTGGACACTGTGCCGAGCAGCAAACTCTGAAAGCCAAGAAGCAGAGCAAAGGGCAGGTGGCAAAGAGGCTGATGCGGAAGGAGGTGACTCATTTGGCATTTCATCCTGAGCAGATTACTACATTTAATTTAGACATTGGAATCTGACGTCTTCTGACACTTCTCATGGCAGACAGGAGGAGAGGTGGACAGGGGGAGAAATATGCTGTAAAATGCAGCAGGGCAAAAAAGATTTGTTGCCATTCTTTTGTATTGTTACACTGGCAAATACAAAATAATTGCTTTCTAGCACAGGTATAGTCCCTTGGATGTGATGGAGAGGCAGGTTATACTGAGCTCACTCCATGTCCTCTCTGGCAGAGGAGATCAGGCCTGAAAATGCATCTGCAGAGACTGCCTAACTCTGTCTTCATAAAAGGCGTGCACAAAGCGATCTGAGTTATATGAGGCCCTGGTGGCCTCAGTTCCTTCTCTCTTATAGAGCAAGTACAGGATCCTGGCGTCAGTCTGAGGTCTGACCAGGTGTGCGGCCATGTGCTCTAAAGTCCTGTTATTAACCAGTGTTAGTTTATAGCCTGAATGTGAGTGGCAGAAAGGGATTCTGCATGGTGAAACCTTGAATTCCTTATCCCACTGCTACTGACGAGAGCCTGAAAAGGACTTAGAGAGGTATGTTTTTATCCCTTTATCTGTGCCCAGGTAAATGCACTCACCTGTCGCTTACCTGACTCAGGGAGCTCCCTTCTGCATCCCCCTATTACCATCACTGTCCCACTGTCTTGTGGGAGGCAGGGAATCAGAATTAGCAATTAACATTGTTTCACTAAAGTACCTTTAGAAGAGATTTTTTTTCTTTTTTTAGCCGAAGCCTCTCCAGTGATAATGATTTCCAGCAGGGCTGACTGCCCAGCAGGGCTAGTGATAACCTGCCGCCAAAGTACTAAGCGATGCTTCCATTAGCATGGCTCACTGCAGTATGTTCAATTTGCATTTAGTATGGACACAGTCTTGAGTTACTTTTCACACCAATCTTCCTTGGCATGGAAGGGTAGTAGTGAGCTGCACTGCATAAGGCATGTAGACATGTATTATATGTAGTTTTGATGACAAACAGGGATCTATATCAATGCCCCTACTCTGAGAAGGTGGTCTGTGGTCTACAGCTGCCAGTGCTGCGTGTGATTAGTCAGCCCTAATGCTGAACTCTGCAGATTAATGTGTTGCTCCTCTCCCATTATATCCCTTCTCCATGAGGCAGTCTATCTCTTGCATCAGTAATGACCAGCTGCAGAGCCTCAGGGTTTTCTCTAGCTACTTTTAACTGATCTAGCACTTCTTATTTTTTCCATGCTCTGCCCTTTCCTTGATTGGTAAATTCCCCAATGGCTTTAATCAAGCTGTGTTGAGCCTAGCAGCTCTGGCAAGTTTTCTTTTCTTTTAATAAAAGGTGAGTTTGTTCCCCAGGCAGGTTCTGCCAGCTCAATTTCAACTATTGCACATTTGTCTTTAAAAAAGGGGCCTCCCATCTCACAACCATAGGCAATACAATATCCTCGGTGAACTCCTGCAACCTGCCCTTTCCCCTTCAGAGGAAAAAAGGACTTTTTCCTCCCACTTCACTGAGGTCAGTGTTTTGCCCAGTGCATTCTTCATTCACACCTTCAGGCTAACGGACACAAAGGATTTAGTTGTGAGGCTGATGTTCAGCCCAGCCTCAGATCACAGATGGCCACTTGGGCTCTCCAGAAATGTCCTTAATTCATATTCTGACAATAATTATGTTCAAACCCGCAAAGGCAAAGTTAGGAATCCCTGAGATCTTGCTGCCTGTCTCAGTTCTCAGCCTCTCCCTTTTTCAGGCATTTGGTCAAAGCTGGGAGAAATGTTTCAAGTAAACAAACTCTTTGGAAAATTGCACCTAAAAGGGGAGTGCAAAACTGCTTACAATGTTGGACAATGTAGGTGAGTGGATTTGATTAAGAGACTTTTTTATTATTATAATTTCAAGCTCTTCTTGAGATATTACCTTTGCAGCAGCTGCTAATATTTACAGGCAGACACGCTGGTTATGGAACTGGAGGGCAAGTGAGGGGAATCCCAGATAACTCATGAAGACTGAGAAGCCAAAGTAATATAGATTATCTCAATTCCTGAGTATCCCTGCACGTTTTCCTAGGGTTCCCTCTAGGATATGTTGTTCCTTCTGCCAAGGTTGTTTTAAAAAACATTCTCAGATTTTATATGGGGTTTTTTAAGATTTCAGCTATCAGTAAAGCCAGAAAATAAAAAGGTAAATTTATCAGGAATACTTTCAAAATTTAGACACTAGGAGTGTGCAAATTGCTATTAAAAGCATCTCTGTAATGCATCTAGTCCTGTATAAATAGAATTGCAGTGAAAAGTCAAGATGAGTGCAATTTAGGGCTGTTTCAGGCAGGAGAAATCAAAATTGAAATACTGAACCAAATGGTGTGAGAAATCATCAAAATTTATAAAATGCAGCAATTTATTTAGTTCTATGGAAAATAAACCAAAATCTGTCATTCTTTAAACACTGATTACAGCCAGCAAGAGATGGCTAATTAACAAGCGTAGGAGGGATTTAGACACCATCCTCCTCTCATTCAGTAGGTCATTGACTAGAAATAGTCACCACAAGATTGAGTTCCAGACAGCTTCTTCCCCGCCTGGTGGAGATAGAAACCACCTGTCCACCTCCCAGCAGAAGCAGCTGCTGGATGCCGTGCACCGAGCCCGTCCCACTTGTGTAAAACACTTCAGCGCTCCTAGGAAGAGTGAGGAAGGAAGGCAGAATGTGTGAACCTCAGGTTAGGATTCTCAGCTGGGATGTGGTACTGCCTCACAGTTAATTAACTGCTCCAATTAACATATGCATTGGACAATGTCAGAGGACAAACTACCTCATGTCCCAGGATGGGTGGGATCAGATGCTGTACGCATTTCTTTGATGCATCACTGCAATATCAGATATGCAATTCAAGAAAGAGACCCAAATTTCTTGCTGCTCACCATTCTCTAATGTCTCGTTAGGAGGGAAGGCAGGGAAATGAGGGAACAGCTGCGATGGTCCATCTTGGCTGACAAGACAACACGCAAATCCTGGCAGGGCAGGAGATGGCATACTGCTTTCTGCTGAGAGGAAGTGGACCTCAGTAAAAATTAATTGAGTGGACCTGCATTAAGCTGTTGGGTAAAAGGTAACAAACCCAACTACTTTCTCTTCTGCGAGTCCTAGCTCAATTTTTTTTTTTTTCTCAGATGGAACCATTAGGAAATTTGACCTGGATTCAGAAATAGTCTCTGGACAATGGAAAATATGTTTTTTGGTGAGTTTTTTATTGACTGAAAAAAAAAAAAAATGTTTACCCAGCACCACAGCAATATAAATAGCTTTTATCTCCATTGCAAACAGGCTTATTTTATCTATCAGTGATGTACTTTAAATCTCATATTTCCATTACAAACAGGTTTGTTTTACCGGTGACTTACTTTAAATCTTGTAGTAGAGTTCTGTCAACCCTAATTTTCTTTATGGCCAGGCGCAGACCAAAGTAGGTGCCATATACTCCACATTCACAATCAGGAAAATAGTGGGCTTGGCAAGCTGTCCTTCCCTGCTCAGACTTTGTACAGAACGGAATGAGAGGGAGGTATTGGGGCAACTCCTGAGGCTTTCCAGTCGTGGGGGAGGGAGAACCGGGGGCAAGCGGTGAAGTTTGAGAATCCTGCAAATAGTGAGTAAGACACAGAGGAGCTGATGCCTAAGCCACCATGTGGGGCTGCGACGACTCTAATGCTCCCTCTGCACGGACCACCAATTATACAAATGTCATTAGATATAGGACGCAGTATGTCTGCATAAATAAACCTCCCAGGCCCAGATCAGGAAATTATTGCACTTGCTTTCCGAACAGAACAAAGATTAGTGTGGTGATGAAGCTGTGCACTTAGCATTGAAGACATGAATGTATGAAGTCAATTATGAAAGGAAAGCTCTGTGGTGCGCAAATAATTGGTACAACTACAGCGGCTCTTCCGCGTGGAATATATCCTTAGTGTATTGCTGCAGCCTTCCTACACAACCCAAGAAAAGTAACTGATTAGAAAAATTAAACACATCTTACAAAGTAGGTGTGAATGGAACAAAGATGGGGAGTTGGGGGTTAGCAGTGGGGTACCTATTAATTAATATTTTGAAAGGCCCAACTATGAATTTCCATACTTTGAGATATTTGAGGTTCTTTTAAATACAGCCAGAACTCAATCATCTGAGTCGTTAATGGCTGTGGTGATCATTAGTGCCGGGCACCCAGTGAGTGTTAGAAACAAATAAAGACATAGTTTATGTTCAGAAGTATTTACAATCGGAATTGAAACAAGGCACAGTGAGCAGAAATGATGAGTAAACAAAATACAAGAGAGGGGTTGTTAAGTCAGAGTTTTGGTAGTGCTCCAACACTTCAGTGAGACTATTTTAAGTGTGCAGGTTGCTGTGGTATTGCTGCATCACTCTGCTCCATCCCTTCGCCACAGTGCAGCTTGGCCAGAGGTAGTAGCCAAGGCTTCCCCTCACAAAATTTCAAGGGTATGAAAGTCACATAAACTATAATATCATCATGCCCTCAAATATTTGAATTAGCTGATCTAATTTAGTCATTTAGGCCATGGTCATTTCAGGGGATACAGGCTGCCAGAAAACAAGTTACTTCAAAAGATCTTGTGGGGTTGATTCATATCAATACCTCTCCTGGCAGCTTGGTGAGTCCAACACACTCTCTTCATCTTTTCATATGTCTCTTGAGTGCCTGATTTCCCTCTCATGGGTCACTGATGTAAGAGGGCTGCAGATAAGCAGGTCTTGAAGGAGCTCCATCTGAAGTCTTCCTGGTGGGAATGCCCAGCAGGCAGCACCAGAGCTGGCCGTCAGAGTTCTCCAGGTCACAGAATCACAGAATGGTTTGGGTTGGAAGGGACCTCAAAGATCATCTAGTTCCAACCCCCCTGCCACGATCAGGGACACCCTCCACTAGACCAGGTTGCCCAAAGCCCCATCCAACCTGGCCTTGAACACTTCCAGGGATGGGGCCTCCACACCTCTCTGGGCAACCTGCTCCAGTGCCTCACCACTCTGACAGGGAAGAATTTCTTTCTAACATCTAATCTAAATCTACCCTCCTTCAGCTTAAACCCATTATCCCTTGTCCTGTCACTACACTCCCTGATGAACAGTCCCTCACCAGCTTTCCTGTGGCCCCTTCAGGTACTGGAAGGCCGCTATAAGGTCTCCCCGGAGCCTCCGTTTCTCCAGGCTGAACAACCCCAACTCTCTCAGCCTGTCTCCATAGCAGAGGTGCTCCAGCCCTCTGATCATCTTCGTGGCCTCCTCTGGATTCGCTCCAACAGCTCCATGTCTGTCTTGTACTGGAGTCCCCAGAGCTGGATGCAGTACTGCAGGTGGGGTCTCACTAGAGCGGAGCAGAGGGACAGAATCCCCTCCCCTGACCTGCTGGTCACACTGCTTTTGATACAGCCCAGGACGTGGTTGGCTTTCTGGGCTGCAAGCACACATTGCCAGGTCATGTTGAGCTTTTCATCAATCAATACCCCCAAGTCCTTCTCCTCAGGGCTGCTTTCAATCCATTCCTATAGTTGTGCTTGGGATTGCCCTGACCCACGTGCAGGACCTTGTGCTTCGCCTTGTTGAACTTCATGCGGTTTGCACAGGCGCAGCTCTCAAGTCTGTCCCTCCAGGTGGCACGTGGCTCTCTGGAGCCTCTGTAGTGGGTGTGCCCCTCTGCAGAGCTACCTATGGGCTGAAGAGGAAGAAGATATTGCCTCACCAGAACTGAGGGCTCCGCTATTGTTCATGGAACTTCCCCCATTCATGATGTTCCACATTTGGGATGGAGGATTTCCTACCTAGATTAGATTTTGGGCAAGTCTCGTTGCTAAGCGGAGCAGTGCTTAGTTACAGCTATATCCAGAGAGTGTAAGTAAGTACCACATTCCGTGCCTCATCTGTTATGCGTCTCATTAATGGGCTAAGTTTAAAACTATTTAAAACCCAAAAAGACTCACGCTAGCTCTTGCTTCAAGAAGCAGAGGAACAGAAGAAGTATTTAAACAGGGTTCAGTATCCAGTACTAAACTCAATTTAAATAGTATTCTGTGTCTAAATGCTGGGCAGCCTTTTCCACAGCCACTTAGGCTTGAAGTGGGGCTAGCATATTACAGACAAGAAATTGAGCCAATATTAAAAAAAAAAGATGCAAACAACATTTCAGAGGAACTCTAGCTGCACATGTAGTCACTTGCACAGTGGATGGCCCATCTGGCAAGTCATTAGAAGGCTGGAGAAAAAGGAAAACGGGCACTGAATAACAAGGTGGTATACATTTTTTAGCCATTGTTTGACTGTGTTTTCTTCTCTCCTTCCCCCTTTATTTTTAGGGTTTATCATTTTGTTCACTGTCATAGTCTTGAGGGAATTTTGGGGAGTGTTTTCCATGTCTTGTTTTTTTAGATTTCGTTCATTATCTCTCCTTCCTTCATTAGCTGTGGGAGGGGGAAATTCTGTCCTATTCCAGGCCAGAAGGAGGTGTTGGAGCTTGATTGGCTGCAGTGACATTTCCCATATAATGTCTTGGCCACCTCCTCTTTGGTGGCGGACAGTGACAGTGGAGAAGCCTCCATGCTAGTTCCTACCACATCTGATTACTTTTCTTCAGGAGCAGAACCTGGGCAGGTTGTGGGGCTCTGGCAAGCTCTCTTGGCTCAGACGTAGCACAGCAGGATTTATTCCACCTTTTGTCTTTTTCTGGTCCTTCTCCTAAATAAGAAGCAACATTCCCTGAACTGCCCTAATATTGTGGAGGTAAGAAGAGGTTACAAACAGAAGTCTTAATTCTCTGCACAGCATGGAAGTAACACTCAGCATCTAGTTGCCAAGGAACAAAGTTTCTCCTAAGGAATAATGAACAATGGAGAAGCCAAAAATACTATTAGAAACTATTTGGCAATATACCATGTTTTTACTTTGTCTCAAGCCTTCATCTTACGATTGCCTTGTAAAGGTGTGGAGCACAGGATAAAATAATGGAACTGGCAAGAGATATATAGATCATTTGTTTCCTGTTCTGTGTCACTGTTCTGCAGAGAGGATGTTCCTGCCAGGGGATGTGTGCATCGTTTTTCAAGTTCTGTGTCAATCTTCTAAAGAAGTTATCTGTTGATCATGCTCAAATTTATCTAGGGAGTATATCTATCTCAGCAGAGAGAAAAATAATTCATTTTTTAGATCTGCCAGTCAGAGCAAACATCTGTCCTTACAGTGAGGAAAAATGATAGGATCCGTATCCATATCCTCTGTGACAAGTTATCCCCAAAGAAGGGATGAGTCTCACTGTTAACATGATCCTCAGGTGAAATAGTGGTATGCAGCAGTAGCAAGAATGACTTTCCTAAAAGACAGAATATTTATGCCTAAAATTCCTGATTTACACTCTGCCTCATTACTGGGAGAATTTTACACCATCCCCAGAAAACCTTCAACCCTTTTTTTGTCTGCATTATTGTTCAGATTTGAACAGTTTCTCAAAAAGACAGGTCTCATGAGCTGCATGAGACTACAGACTGCAAGGAGATGCCTTCTGTCTTTGAGTCCCAGCCATAGACTTTGGGCTTCGCAACCTTATCAAGGTGTTTAGGACAAAAGAGTGTCTTTAAAAAGTAAATCAGACCTTGAAGTAAGAGAACAAAGCTTATCATGTCAAGTGGGAGAACACAGGAGTAAAGAGATAGTGGCTATAGACTTTGGTGAAGACATGGGAAGGAGAAAGATAAAATGAATGATAATCTGGTTGTCATGTTTACAGTTTTATGACTTGTACAAGCTTAATAGAGTTTAATAGAGTGGAAAAGCCATACCTATGAAGCTGCTGTTGGAATGCATATTGCCTTATGGGGTTAATTGAGGAAAGCCCAGAATTCTGTAAAACCTTAATAGTGCCATTTAAATGGGTAATATATATATTCATTGTTATGTTGACAGAATAAAACAATTAAAGCAGTAGCTTGTGGCTCTACTCACATGGTATCTGCTGTATATTATCATATCCAAATTTAATGTGTTTTCTTTATCCTCCCTATGTGCTGGTGCTGTCAAACCATCCTTCTCCCACTTTCCTTGTCCTTTTTGTAGCTGTTGATACTGCTTTCCTCTCCTTCCCCTTTCTCTGCCCTCAGCACTGCATTCTGCTCCCCTGTGCCTTTTGCCATAGACTACACAAGGTGCTCTGCTTTGGAGCCCTAGTTACAAGAGAGTAGAGAGACAAGCAGCAGCACCTACTCATAAAGCTCTGGAAAGCCCTATCAACAAAGCTGTTGGGATGTCATGTTGATCATTGTCAGCTTTGAAAGTTTACAGGAATTTGAGGCAGAGGTGTGGATGCAAAACCTTTATTACAGGAGGAAGCTTTAAACTTGAGAATATGTAGGAACAAGAATGGCTATACAATTTTGGGGAGGAGGGGGAGGTTTGTGTTGTTTTTCTCTGCTGACTCTAAGTTTTGATATATCTTCTCCTTACTGGGTTCATTACATTAAGGCTTCTCTAGGCTATACCTATAAAACTATAGTTCTTAAGGCTCACTAGCTATGTAGTCATATTTAGATTTTTGAAAACAAATAACACATCCTTTAAGGCTCTTAAGTACATTAGTGATAATGATAACTGAAACAGTGAGAAATCTTTCCTTTCTTGGCTAAAATACTTCTGCAGGACAGTGCCACAGCCCTGGCTATATTGCATTAGTCTCATCTTCCCTGGCTCACTGTCATGGCTTGCTAGTCCGGAACAAAGCTCTCAGACATGTTGCAAGAAATAAAAAATCTTAGAGAGAAAGAAAGTTAATGACCACAGTCAGAACTATTAACATCAACCAAAGCCAACTTAAAGGAACATGTGGCAGATCTACGCACTGGGCTCACTTTGCGACTCTTTGATCCTGTGCAGCTGTAGAACAATTCAGCATAGCAACACCTCCTGTAAAACAGCTCAGTGACTGTGCTAATTGCTAAACTGAGGAAAAACAGCATTAAATAACATGAGGGTGACCACACTGTTTCCGCCTTCAATCACTCGACAACAGATCAAACACCGAGCTCTGCTGATGAAATGCAGTGAGAAGGAACAGGAGACCTGGCACTTGTGCTGTACTTAGAGCCAGAGTCTCATCTAATACACTCGGGGGAAGAAGTCAAGGATAACTTTAAGGCATTCTGGGTGTTTGGGGGCCCTCTTTTCTGCTCTTGCATCAGTGCAGAATAGATACATATTCCTGATGAATGAGTTTGGGTGCTGGAAGGAAGCAAGTGTCTGCAAAACCCTAAATGCACATCAGCCGGACCCGGTTTTCTGATGAACGAGAGTCAGTGAGGAGCCATGAAACCAGCTTTTCACAGACAGGACAAAACTTCTGGCCAGAGGGATTTTTTCTGGGTAATGGTTTTGGCCCTGTTCTAAGAAGTCTTTAGGCAAATAAAGAGACCTGGAAAGAGACCTGAGAAATGGACTGGTCGGCGCTGAACTGAACTACATTGAAAAATGTAGTAGACCACCTATCACAGATGTAGATACTTATTATTCAAAATACAGGGTATTTTTCATTATGAAATTAAGGTGGGTTTGAAGTACAGGAGCAGGATATTAACTTACATGCTTTTTTGTCTTGCAATAGATATTATACAATTTGCTATTTGCAGATCTGAAGCAGGCAGCCTTTTGTCAACTACAGTCATTGCAGGTATTTTCACTGTAAAGATCCAGTGAATGCAACAAGATGGAGATTAATTTGCAGGTCTTACCTAAAATAGCCCAGTCATGTATTTTAAGCACTCCTTCCAGTGTAAGACAGTGATAAATTAGAAATCCCTGCCCTAGTAAAGCTTGTTAGTAAATCTGATACGCAGTTAGCTGACAACTCTGATGCATGGAGTTTCAAACCTGCTCTTTGGAAACCCTGCCTTCTGCCCACTTCCCACCCCATTGTTAGAAAGTATATCCATCAAATTTTACATGGGATAGCTCAGATTGCTATCTGGATGATAGAAGCAACATTTTCTGCATTAGCAACTCTCTACAGATAATGTCTGGAGGATTGAGAGAGGGAGATTAAGTCTGAATAAATATCTCATGATATTCATATTTAATCAATGTACTTAGAGGCTGTCTAATCAGTCAAAGCAACAACTGTTCCTGAGGTACAGGTTTCATGAAATTATAGACTAAACTGAAGCAACAAGCTTTGTCCCTTTAAATTCACCTGGAGCCTGTTAGTGGCTCCCAGACAGAACAAACTGTGACCTTAGAAATAGAAACTGATAGCTGTGATGAAAGAGCCATGTTACCCAGGAATGACAAACACTGAGTGTATCTACATGGCTGGAGGATGGGGGAAGGAGAAATTGTCCTTTGAGTAGCTTGATCTGGCAAATAGTATACATTTGTAAGCCTATTAGCTTCTGAGTTTGGGACGGATTAATGCTGTTAAACCCATGTACCTAAGTACACGGTTTAAGATCACCCCCTTAGTTAGAGTCTTTTTCTCTGGGGTATTTTCCTTCTCTTGGGAGAAAGGGGGGAAAGAGCAGGGGTAGAGGGGGATGGTTTTGGAGAGACTAAAATGTTTCTATTTGGGTACAGAATTACAATACTTGGCAAAAGGCTGGGAAGTGACGGTTGGGGGGAGAAGGAAGGAGACAGCGAAAAAGGGCTGAGAGAGGGACAGAGATGGGAGATTTGAAAATTTCTAGACTAGACGGAGCAGATATATTTCTGATATGCTGTAAGTAGAGTGCACCATAACCAGTTCGGCTGAGGTGAGCTGGCATGTGCTTTCAGAATGAAATTTGGCTCCTCCATCACATGAAATATTCTCTGATTGCTGCCCCATCATTTAACAGCATGGCATTCTGCTTAGGACAGAGCAAGCTGTTCTGTACCTTTGAAGACAGTGAGTACGTGTAGCTATGTCTTGAATGTTTTCACTGTAGCATATAATAGAAAACCTCTCCACTGTAAGCATTAGCAATGCAATTTCATAACTATCTGTTCAGACAGTGCACAGGAGCTTGAAAAACAACTTGAGACACTTTATTCCCTCTGGGAAATGCCATCCGAGAATATGTTAATCTGACAAATATGCGAAAGGCTGTCCCCTATTGGTGAACCATGAAGAATACCACCTTCTTTTTTTTTATGTATGTGAGATGTGCTCCTCCCTGCCGAGAGTGGAACAATCCTTACACTCTCATCAAACCAGACAGCTGAAAAGTACAGAGACATTGTGCTGCCTCTTTTGCCTTGCAATGTGAATTTGATATTATCTGTACCACCTTTGACAATGCACTTGAAATTAATCAGAGGAGAAATGTCTTATTTGATTATATTTAACCATGAACATTGATCAGTTGCATGCAATTTTAACTTCAGAGCTGTGTGCCCAACGTCCTTTCTAAAAAGGGCAAAACATTACCCAGAGATACATGGGAGCTTGTATTATTTGAGTCTCTGAAAGACACACTCAGGGGAAATGACTGTACATCTGGGAAAATTAAGAATCATTTACTATAAAACTCTGTGAGAGATGGACAATATCAAAAGAAAGATTCCCAAAGCATCAGTCGTCTGCCTATTCCATATTTTCATTGCAGTTGTCTTAGCTCATTTTACTTTAAGATTCTTTCATTATTTTCTGGCAAACTAGAGACTCAGACAAGTCTCTGAGGAGACCATATCAAGACCCAGCGTTCCTCAGCGTTTCAAGCAGCACTGGAAGAACCTGACTTCCCTCCTGCAGTCTGAAAATAAGCCATGAAAACTACATAGTCCTCGAATCCCTTTTCAGGCTTCCTTTCTGCCACAGGAGACTTCCCGTGGCCTTAGGTGTAATATTCATTTGGCATCCTTAGGGCAGATCAGTCAGAGGATCTACTGGGCAGACTCAGAGTCAGGTGGGCTGAGACATCTACACCTACACAGCATGTGGCCTGAAGGCTTTACTTTGGATGTAGTCTGGTCCCCAAGATTGGACTTCCTCACCAGGCACGTTGTTAAAAGCTCTCCAAAGGCCTAGTTGTCGGTGCAAACCATCACATCCCCATTAATGGTTGAACATGTTTGGTACACACCTGGACTGGACCTCCAGGCTTACCTGCCTCTAAAAGCTACTTAGCTAGTGTGCACCAAAACTGCTCTGCAGACTGAACCAGCGCAGAACTGCACTACTCTACTGAATAAAACGATTGTGTTTCTGAGTACTTTGTAGGATGGCAGTGGAAACCTTTCCACTGTTATTACCTGTATCTTAAATAGGTAGAGATCATCACTTGTCAATCCTGGCCCTTCTCCTCCTGTGTCTTGGGATAGGGTAGATCTCCCAAAGTTCGTCTATACCATGATGCTCAGCTAGGCCAGGACTTTTCACTGAATGAAAATATTTTAATTTAGGGTGAAAAGGAAGAAAGGCAGAGAAGACCTGCTTGTTGTAGCATGTAGCAGGACAGTGGCCTGAAGGTCAAAACATGCCTGCTCTAGTCTCTAGTCTAGAGCTTGTGATAACTTACCATTCCTCAACTGCATGGGATCTGTGAACTCAGACAGCACACATGCTCAGGCATGCTCCTCTTTTCCTGAGAGTTAGGACTGCCATATTTCCACCACCTTTCTCAAAGGCACTTCAGTGCACTGAGGCAAATTTGCATGTCCTGACTGGTTTTTCTTAACTACCTCAGATTCATCATTCCTTCATAAAGGGCAATAGCTTTTCCTACCTCTCAACCCTTAACCTTCCTGCTTTCCAGACACCCTAAGGGTCTTGGATTGCATTTCCCAGAGGGAGTAAAGTGTCTCAAGCTGTTTTTCAATAGTGGGGGGTTTTTTTTGAGCTTGAGGAGGAATTAATATTTCACAAAAGTGACTGGGTGGGTGGAAGGGGGAGCCTGAATACAAAATCCACTTGTTGATTGGGATTCTGGGGTGGGAGTAAAGGAAGAAAGCTTTGCAGGGAGTGTTTTCAAGCTCTTAAGAGCATGTTTTTCCAAGTGCTGTTCTTAAGCATAAAACTGTTAATAATAAGAGCACAGTAGGGTAATATAAATGACACAAAAGGCGCTCTTTCATTGCAAAGCTGAACAGTTTGTGGTTTAGTAGATTTTTATGATAAAAGAGACAAAGGAATAAAAGTTTTTCCTTTTCAAAAGCTACCATGCCTAGTAACATCTTTTGCTAATAAAAAGAACCCAGCCTCCACCCCCTCCTGACATATGTTCTTACCCAATTAAAGTCCTCCTGCAGATCTGGAGGCCTATTGACAACTTGTTCCATGTCACTAAGCTTGGTTTGCTGCCCTGCTACAGAAATAACAATGCAGTGCCTCTGAAATGGTCTTAGTGTTAATAAGTGGCAGAAGAGATGGAGTTTTGCAGGCTGCCAGCCTCCTACCTGGGATCTTCATTCAATCGTTTATCTTCCTCTTTGTTTTCCCTTCCATCTTATTCTTTGTCAGCAGCAGGGCTTACATACCAACAGGAAGAGATTCAGTTTTCTTTTGTATTGTAGGAAATCCATTGTTGTTGTTGTTTTGCTTTCGGGTGTTGCTTGTGGTGGTGTTTTTTTTGTTGTGTTTTTTTTTTTTCCAATTTGCCCTAGGCAGGTTGGAGGTGAGAAGTGTGCAAATTTGCCACGAAGCTACAGAGAGAGGTTGTTGTCTGTGAGCACATGGAGAGGGAAAAGAAACTGTAGGAAAGAGTAACTAGTGTCCCTTAACAGTCTGCAAAATCTTGATGGAAAGGAGGCAATCCTTCTCAGTGCACAATACTAGGAGCCCAATTCTAGAGCAAAGAGAGAAAGTAGTAGTTGTCAAAGTAGACCTGTAGATAAACTGTGCAAGCAGCAGTAATGCCAACTATTATTTCAGCTGCAGCCCACCAGCTGGTGCAGGCTATTTGTAAATCTGTGTACGCTGTTGAAAGTGAGGCAGTGTCCCCCATTAGCAGTTCAGTCACCTTCTCATACAAGGTAGGGAATCCAAATAAAGCTGACTTCACTCCCTTTTCAACAGGAACGTTACGAACAAGGGTGTCACAAGTTCAAAACATTGAACTGAGGTTCTCTGGTTGTGTCTTCTTCAAGTGTTCACTCGGTGGCAAAATCTAAGGATGAAACCATGCAGCTCTAAAGATGAGAATATGTGTGATTGTAATACCTACAAGAGGGCTTGTTGTGTTTTCCCATCTCTTTCACAGACTGTGTGAAAGGCTTGGGTGGGTATCTGGCATGGTTTCTGTGAGCCACGCCAGTATGTAACTCCTACTGAAATTAAGAGAAAGTGCTCAAACAACTTTCTGAGGAGCTGTGCTGTTTTATTATTAATATATAAAAATTACATTATAATACTGCAAGGTGGTTTTTTTTTTTTTCCTTTATTTGTGTATATAGCCTGTTTATGGTCCTCGCTGAATGAGCTTTTTCCAACCACATACAGAGCTTGGCACAAGGAGGTCCTACCTTTTCGCACCGTGGTAGTTCTAGGCATGGCTCTATTAGATGGCCAGAAGGGTCTAAGCAGTCCATAGTCCATAGTCCAGGATCTAGGACAGGCTTCACAGCAGAACCCCTTCCCTCTCTGCCCAGCCACTGGACCCAGTCCTGGTCACACATCTGGTATGATAACGCTGGATGGATCATCCATGGAAAGAGCTGTACCTTGCTGCATGGCTCTAGGCTCTGCAGCATGAGAGAAAATGCCTAATACACCGTTACCCTGGTCTTTGTTTCATTTCTCTGATTAAAAGCAAACCTTTGTCTCCTCTGCTGGATGCATTTGTTATCATTAGTTCATTGTCTAGTGCATATACAGCTGGTTTTAGCCTCCATTTAAAATGCAGTGGGTTTAAATACTGATGTGTAGAGTGCAGCAGGATAAATAAAGACATACTTGAGCAAACATACATTTAGCCATTTATTTTTCTACCAGCAGTTTTAGAGAGTTGTGGGTTTTTTTTTAATCTAATCCGTTCAGTCAGCGGTCTCGAGAGTAAAAGCTTCTGCCTCAGCTTGGTGTTGATGCTTGGTCGAGTCTTAAAGCTTCATGGTTTTTTGACACTGCACTGAGTCTGACGCTTTGATGTCTGAGACTGCTGCCTGCACAGAGTAAATCATATTTTAAAGTTTATCAGTACGAAGAGTGTGCTCTTTCTCAGACATACACACATGCATCCACACACAGCATCTTTCCACTTCTTTTAGCTACCTAGAAGTTTCCTTAGGATTAAATGCTTCTTTCACTTACTGTTCCCACACAGACGTTGCCATCTTTAATTGAAAGCTCACAGCATTTGTGGGCTAAGGTCATAATACTTGTGCTTAGCAGTGCCAGCTGAGGACCTAAAGAGAAACAAAAATGTTTTTCTCACTCCACTGCTCTAGCCAGTGTACCTGGGTCATGTTGGCTACGCATCCCCATGTAAAAGCAGTTGCTGAAACTGGTGGCACTAAAGTGGAGGCTGGAGATTGCTTCTGAGCATCAGCAGATACTTACTCGAGCGACAGCGCTGGCTCACTCTTCTCTGAACAGTGTCATGAAATAATAAGTTTCTTCAAGGTAAACCAAGAACCACCACAGAGACTGATGGTGACTTTTGGTGCAAGGATACAGCAAGACCAGCCTCCATGGGCCTCCAAGGAGCTCGTTTCATGGGTTGGCTCAATCACCATGTAGCTCCTTTGGCTGCAACCTCGCTGTCCCCTTTTGCCTGGGTCTGGGGAAATGTATGAGCCACCTTTCTGAAGCGTAGAGTGCCCCCAGTTGTGATAGTCCAAATCTGCCTTTCACAGGCTAATGGAGCACATCGGGGCACGGGATTAGTGGGATTAGCGGGATCAGTGTCTGAACTGCAGCCGTTCAAAGCTTTCTCCAGTGTACAGATGACTGCTGGGAGGAAGGAGCGATGGCACCCCATGTGCAGGGCAAGACACTGACTAAGCAGCCACTCTTCTGTTATAATCAATTTATCTTCTCCCAAATGTGCTTTATATAAGAATCAGTTAGTACAGTTTGCACTTGCACGTGTGCCTTTGTGCCAGCTGTAGACTTTTTAATAAGCTATTCAAACCAGCGGCACTTGTGATTGCCCTTGTGTGTCTCCTGGTTTCCATCCACACAAGCGAGAGCACAGAGATTGTGCGAGCTGAAACTAGTGCTGAATTTCTTTACACAAAGTTGTAAATCGAAGAGCAGCATCCAACACAACTCAGTGAACCTGGCATTGAGGGCTAAACATGTTCTGATTCAGTTCAGTGTCTTTTGAGGAGACACTGAAGAGATGGTATCACCAGGGAGAGAGACTATAAAGGACGGCTAGAAGTGGGAGTTCCTGGTGAGCGTACGGTTTGAATCACAGCAACCTCGTGCCCGAGCACCCTTAGAAACGTGAGGCCATGACTCTGAAATGCTGAGAGAGCAGAACTTCATTCCCACCACAAGGAAAAAAAAATCTCTTAGTGTAATAAAAAATTAAATCTAATCCAACATCACCTGCAGTCATGAAGGATAATGCACAAAATCTGCTGTTCCAGGTGTTAATTGTGGTGTGGCATTTCAGGCAAATCTAAGGAATGTAATACCTGTCAGTGGGACTTATGCTCCTAAATCCCATCAGTGCTTTAAAAAATCCTCACTGGCCCCCTCGACCATTGCAGTTACCGCTGCCAATGTCTCCTGAGGTCCTTTGCACCTACGGGGGAATGTCTGGAAGATCTCAGGGCAAGACATAAAGCAGAGGGTTTTTCTTCTCCTGTTATTTTTAACAAAACACTTTCTTTATCAGTCATTCTTTAAAGAGCTGGGATACTCCCTCTTCAGCACCTACTGTCTGCAGTTGTTACCTAGAGGAAAAAGCCAAGTATTCAGGTTTTTTGTTTGGTTTTTTTTTCTCTTTCTTCAGAGTAGCTATTTCTCGCTCAGATGAGGAGTATATTGAAATACATTAGTAGCATAGAAATCCTCCTCCACCTACTCTATCATCTCGGCATTTTTCCTCCAGCTTCTATTTGTCTTCTATGTATAGATTCCCTGAATGAAGAAGATTCTTCAAGAATTCATGATTCAGGCTGTGGGGCCAGGAGGTAACTGGGGACAAGGAAAGAAAGGGCAGGTAAAAACATAATTAATTGTCTGCGCATTGCTTTCCCTCAGCCATCTATATAACTCTTTCCTATGGAAGTGTAAATGCCTCGGTATAAAGGTCAAGGTATTAGCGCGCTGGGCATGATTCAGACAATCTTTGTTCAATTCCTGCTATTGACTCTTTGTATGACCTGAGGTAGGTCCCTCATTTCTCTGTGTCTTAGATCTCTATCTGTAAAATAAGGATAACCGTATTTCTTCTCCTTTTTCTAGTCTATTTGGACTGTCAGCTCTTTAAGCCTTGGTGTTAGGTGTAGATGCAAACACGTCCACAGCCATGGCTCTCAAAGCATGCAAATACGTAAGACTGTACCTGAGCTTCAAAATCTGAAATTAGAAGAAACAGCACAGTTTATCTGGCCTCAGTGTTACGGACTTTGTTTTTTTCTTTAATTTGTATTCTTTGTATCATTTACAATCCATGCTTTTAAAACAGTAAACTAGGTATGAGCCCTTCTGTAAAGACCAGGGTGTTCGTGATAATCTTAAGCCACCTTCAGCTCACTGAAGCCAGTAAGAAACCTCCCAGGCACCAGGTTCATTTTTAACTGCAGCTTTGATCTGTAGGGACTTTCTTTAGCAATGTCTTCCTGGCCAGTGTTTACACCAAGGCACTGGTCTACAGAGATCACAGGCTGATCTGGCATTGAATTCCCTGTCGTCCTCAAAGGTACTATAAGAAAGTGTAGCAGAAAGCGATATGCTATTTAAATTCACAGCAGTAACAGCAATAAAAGGTTTAAATGTCCCCATGAACCAGCTTCTTAATATCTATGTGGATTTTAATATCTTAATATCCCATCAATGCTACTTCACTAGCACCCCTGCTGTAACTGAGAGGAGCAATCAGGGAGATACGGGTTTCAGCAGCAAACCTGGCCGAAGATGCGTTTTGCCCCTGGCTAATTCCCACCTACCTTCTTGCAGTTCATCACCCCTCAGCTGTGTTGATACAACAGTTTATTATTAACAGTTATTTTCAGGCTGTTCATTTCAGGAATCCAGGTTACGGCTCAGCTCCACAAACAATCACGATGGCACAAGTGAGGCATATCAGACACGGGGGTCAGGAGGGGATGTGCGAAATGAGCAGCTGGGGAGCAGGGACTTCTGAGGCTGGGCTTGCTGCTGAACCAGGACGCAGTGCAATGACCCGGGCTTCACTGCATGCAGCCAGATGGCATCTCGTTAGCTGCATGTGAAAGAGTGTATGTGCTTTCCTAAGGTGGGTGCGTAACAAATTCCTAAGGCTATTCATGGCGCAGCGTTTGCTGGGAGAATATCTGTGCTAATTCAAATGTTCATCTCATGGCATCGCGGAGCTGGAGGCACTGCTAGGAAACATAAGACATCTGGACACGTGTGACACACTGTGACAAATGATGGGGGGGCACCGAACATAGACCCTGAGAAATCATAAACAGGGGAGTCAAATGGGAATAATTCTATGACTTTTAATTAATCTTATTTCTCCTTTTATTCCTTTTTAGAGGGTCAATGGGGATAGTGGCTCACTTTCTGGCTTGTGACCTGTAATTTTAACAGTGATCTTACTAAAACATTGTTGAACCTCACTATGCCCAAGTTACCAAAACTGACTTCAATTTGCATGCTTGTGCAGAAGCTTATGCTAGGTAGGATAGGAACATTTATGGTCTCCAGATGGCAGCTGTTTTGATAGATGAAGGTCACATCTTTTTAGATCCGTTTGTTCCATATCCATAGGCAAATTGGTTGAGATTTGGGACTGCTTTGAATCAGAATGAATGGCTGAATGATGGGACCTCAGCTTCCATGCAGGACAAGAGGGTAACCTGAGAGCTGCTAAGGATGTACCTATTGATCAACAGATTGGCCAATGTCAGCAAGCACTTTTTTAATCGGAAAAAAGCCATACCTGGGGACACATGCTATGAAAATTACTGGCAGGGGAAGGAGGTAATTTCACAAGGAGAATATTGCTAAATTTAATCTTCCCAACAGAAATTGTAGAGATAAGCCCATTAACAACCTTCTGTTTCTGCTTCTCTTTGCATTATTTTTCTCTTTCTTAGTTGCAAAGTTTAAGAAAGCATTTAATCTCTTACAAATTTTATAGAGTTTTATGCCTATTTGTCTACTTACTTCCATTAGCTTTTGTCACTTATCATATCATTAATCCTGGGCTTCTAGGCTTGATTTGTGAATAGAGTCACTTCCAGAATCTATTTGAAAATTATTATATCTGTGCTTTTCTTGTGCAGAAAAATCGGTGAGCTTTCTGACAAACGGTGTGCATAACACACAGTTGCATTCTTACAGGTGGAACATGCAGCCTAAAAATGACAGAATCAAAGCCCAGGAGAAAGCACAGGCTGAAGAGAGCAGAACAAGGCTGGATTCTCAGAAGTGACTAATGATAAGAGGTGCCTAGAAGAAGATTTGGCTTTCAGCTAGCTTTGAACACCTAACCTCTGAAGATTAGAAGCATTTAAGATGTCTCAAACCTGAGCCAAAAATCATCTTCACTCTGGAGTTTGCACACTGATTTTTCTCCTCTCTTTGGACTGATGACTTCATCTATCCCACAGGTCCTTATCCTTATGTAATTCCATATCGTGCCTGTACTCCTTTCATCTCGCCTCATTTCCTGAGAGAGCTAAACTACTTGGAATTCTTTTCTTTTTTCCAAATTGAGAGTTCAAAGGATGGATTTTTAATTAACTATTCCTGACGAGTGGTTTCATTAAACGAACAGAAGGGAAATTGTTCTAATAACCTTCTGTGTTGCAGAGGAGAGGGACAGTGAATTCGAGATCCTATGAATAGAAGGGCAGCCTGCCACAATATTGAGAACTTCCCAGAACTGTAAAATGTTCTTTTCTGCAGAATGATGCAGATAGTTTGGGCATGCTGCTACACCTCTGCTTTGTTGAAATCAAGATAAGGTCCACTGGCAAAGACAGTGCTTCACTGTTCACGGTGGGGATTGTCCCAGTGTGGTCAAAATAGTTCACTAGAACTAGGGGAATTTCTCCACAAAGAAGGATTATAGGCATAGAACCAAAATCTTAGTACCTCTCAAACCTCTGGGGTCATTAAGAGAATATTTGTACAAGAAAATGTAGTATTTGCAAGGACTATGACTATTTTGGGGTACTGTACATGTTAGTTATAGAGCATCCAGTACAGTGCCTTCTAAGATAACTGGAGGAGTGCTGCTATACACTGATCTCAACTGCACCGATAAACGTGGTGGAACTTCTAAAGCTGTAATGGCATCAGTCATGGTCTTGACAAAAGACGTATAGGCTCGTGAAGGTTTTTCAAATTACCATTAAGATAGAGAGGGCCAGATATCAGCTACTGTATTTAGTGATATGACTAGCCCAGGAGAATCTGTACTGTTTAAAGCTTAGAAGAAAGAGTAGTACCTATTCACTAACAGTTATGGGTCAGCCTCCAGAATGCCTGCAAACTTCTCTGAGAAGTCACAAAAAGGGCTGCTAGTAATGGATTTTCATGAACTAACATTTTACCTTGTCCTTTTTCAAAATGCTGTCATGCAACACCAGTTGTACGCTACCAGATAATTTTCCTAAAGTGGTTACAGCATGCACCAATGGTAGTTATGCTCTTTGTCTGGGCTATCATTTTAGAATATGCTTTAACTGCATCTTCTGTAGGATGTAGCCACTCAGAGAATCTCTTCGGGCCAAGCAGGGCCTAGTCTCTGGGTTTCCCACGTTTTGCAGAAGTTTTTAAGAAATAGAATTAGCAGCACCAGCACAGCACCCTGCTCCGGCATTGTTTTCCATTGAGATCTTGGATAGAGTTGAGGTGTTTTTCCATGTATCCTTGAGGTGTGACAGCACTTTAGCTGGGAAACAGACACCTTTCTCCTTCACCCAGGGAGCCTCCCACCATGTAAAAGTGCTTAATGAGCTCCGGAGTCCAGCATGAAGGTGCTGACTGAATTAAGTCATCTTTGGGACTAGGCAGCGTGGAGAGCAAGTACTGTACATCACCTTCTGGGAGGCTGGCTCCGAACTTCAATTTAATCCCTGTTTAGACTGTTCAAATCTTTATGTCCTCATCCATAAAATGGATTTAACAGCATTTGCCTGCCTCTCAAGATGGCTGAATAAGCACATAGAGGTGGTGGTAAGCTTTAGCATGAATGAGATCTTATGAATACTGTAAATGAGTACCCTCTAGATTAAAAAGCGAGGGGGCTTTTCTTTTATTTTGCTAAAAATAATTGAATCACTAAGATCACTTTGTCCCAGAGGAAACCTTTACATTTTGTGGAGGAAACAGTGGGTCCAGAATCCATCAGATGTAGAGGTACATGCATAAATATGCATAGAGCAGTCCAACATTTTCACCCTGGGGAACCCATTTGTTTTGGTATTGTATTGTATTTTATTTTATTTATTTTATTATTTTATTTTATTTTGTTTTGTTCTGTTTTGTTTTGTTTTGTTTTGTTTTGTTTTGTTTTGTTTTGTTTTTCTTCCACAGCAAAGACTCGACCAGGGACAACTGCACTAGGGAGAGATGCCTCAGATCACTGTCTTCGGGCTCTGAGCCCCAAAAGTGATGGAAAAATTCCCACGCCCTTCAGTCCTTCCTTTCTCATAGAAACAGAGAGTGAAATGAGAGAAGAAAATAAAAATCATTGTTTCATACACAAATTATCTGATCCAAATCCACTGATTACCATGATATGTGCTTATAGATTTTGACTGGTGTGAAATATGGCCCCTTCTACTCTTTATCAGAGTCTTTTTATTGCACAGAAGGGACAAACATGAGTTTGAACTGCACGTGTAGGAGCAGACTATACCTGCTTGCCCAAAGGTACAGAGGAGATATTCCTCTCATGCCTGTTTTGCCTTTTGCCATTTACTCACGTGCGCATCCTTCCTATGCTTGTACCCGTTACTAATGGTTGATGCAATAAAATGTTAATTTGTGTCAGGATCAGGAAGCGATAACTCTAAGCAAGAGAGGAATATCATGGCATAAAATGACTTGAACTTTAAATTGCTACTTGGGGCTTGAATCCAATGGACTTTATTGCTTATAATTTGAAACTGAACAAACCATTCTCTTCTTTTCTTGGTTTTCTTTCCCAGGTGTTTGAAGTATGATCTTTTGAGGCATCCTCTGCTGTTTATTACAAAACCAGCTGCGGAGCAGAAACATGTAAGACGTACAAGGCAAAATGAATAGAGGTTGTCATTCTTTCTGATTTGTCTCTTCCTACAGGCTTTCTGAGGTTCCCTTGCAGCGATACCAATCATGTGTGATTACAGTGAGTATGTTTATGTCTGCACGCTTAGTACCAATTTCCAAGCTGAAGACTATGATTTTATTGTGTATTATTTATAAAGTTCCTGCTAGGCCTAATGCCTGCTTCACAAGAAATCACTGCTGAACGTTTGAACTGAACGTGTCTCATTCCACTCAACAACCCACTTTATCAGCATACTGTCCACAACAACGCTGAACCATGCCCACTTCACACCGGGGTAAATTTTAACTGTTCCATTACTTTATCAGAAGATTGGCCTTCCTTGTTGATAAATACCTTCCTAATACCTTGTACCGAGCGTGCCACCTGACAAGAGGGTCAGGGTTTCTTGCACGCAGTTGAATGTTATTTCATTGCCAGCATTTTACTCTTGAAACTTTGGCCTATTCTCAGGTTTTTTGAGTCAGCAATTGGATCATATTTATTTAGGTCTGGCTGTGCAAATGTATTGATTTGTAGCCCGTTATTGTTTAGTGCCTTGTATTTATGTGGCTCTAATGGACTGAAAGTGTTTCAAAACTGAAGGGGATTAAAATATAGAGCTTTTTCTCTGAGTAAGTGTAGGGAATATTATCAACTTGAAATCTGTTTTAAAATGTGAATTTACAGCATATATACTGTTATTTTAAACCTAGAGATACTCTGCCATCCAGTAATTGAGTAGAAAGCCATGCAAAGAGTAGACAGAACTAGTGTACAGAGGGGAAACAATGAAGTTGGCAACACAAACCCTTGTCAAATGTGAGGAATGAGCTTTGAAACAAGCTCTGACTTTACCTCAGCGTCACTTGCTTGGTCGAACAATCTCACCCCCTAGCCAGACGTCACCATACGGCCGGCGTCTACTGTCCATTAAAGGCCTGTCATGTTTATCATCTCCTTTTACATATGGATAAAAAGCCATCCTGTGATCTGCCCGGTGCCTCCAAGAGGCATTTGTGCTCCTTCTTTAAAAGATGTGTGCCCAGTCTCCCCCCCATCCTTAGTGCTTTAACTTTCCAAGCCCACTTTTAGTGTTTTGAACCCCTGTTCAGCCACTGCCAGCCCTGAAAACTGGATTGAGCCCGCATTTTTAGCAGTCCCTGGGTACTGAGCGTGGTTTGCAGAGAAACTTATGGCTCAACTCCTGACAATGCTGGAAATGGCATTGTGGAGTTGGCTCAAGCCCCACATGTTGCTGCAGCTACTTTGGCTGCCCACTTATCCGAGGGGCATTTTCAGAGCGTGGCTATGCAAATACAAACATCGCATCATGCACCTCAACTATCAAGCAAGGAACCTACTGTGTTGTAACAGCACCAGTCACACTTATTAAGGAGTCCTGGCACCCTTAATGAATGAGGGAAAGGTGCTAATGATCCAATCACCCTCTTATTCCTGAGATTGCTTAATCTTTATACAACAGATTTGATTATAGGAATTACCACGTGTTCTGAGTTAACTGGATAGGCTCACATGCATGGCTGGGCTTTCCTAGTAATCTTATGCAGTGCATGTGTATCTAAGGCACCATTCAGTGGCTCCTTGCAAATCCCCACAAAGCAATCACTGGCCTTTCTACATATTCAGGAATTGTCAGTTTCAGGTGCAATTAAAGTAAAATTGCTTTCAGTAGATACTTGGCTATCATGACTTTTGCTGGTCATAATTCTCCCTACACTTTGTTGTTTCTTCAGATAAAAATTATATTTCTCTTGTGCCTTGGAATCTGAAGCTCATTTTTGACCCAAACTATCCTCAGAGAGTTATAAAACTTAGATGATATAACTGCACATTACCTAGTAATGAACATTGTGAGAATCAGGCCAGGAAAAGGAAGACAAGAGATATGAATTAATGTTTTAATAATCTTCCTCAGATTAGTACAAGTCACACAGGCAGGGATCCTGGTAACTGCTGGTGAGTGATGCAGCTCTTCCAGTATGGACCGTTATTGCTTTATAACTCTCCAAGGAGATGATACTCTAACGTCTGCAAGGACAGATGGTCACTCAGCTACCAATAAAGTTATGACCTTGTCCCAGCAGTATGGTGCCACTGCGTGCTTTGGACAGAACTGATAGCTACAATGCCACAGCTTTTGCTGAAGACACAGGAAGCTAATTAGTTTATTTTTACTTTTTTTTAATTCTAGGCTGTGCAAGACATTCTTTTCTACTGATCCAGGGCATTCACCATTTTTATAATGGGAAGCAAGGACCTGTTCAATGTCTGATAGACTAACACCAGATTTGAATTGAAATACAGCTGTGAATCATGCCACTTGGTTCTACAGTGGTATGAGAGAACAGTTATTGGAGCAGTATCTCTGACTGCGCCCTGCTGGTGTTATCCTTCTCCGGTACAGGACCCAACCAATATGAGACACTTTGCAGACCTACACAATGCCAGTCGTCCCCCACATACACGTATGCTCTCAGTCAGGATCTGCTGTGATTGCGCCATGGTTGAAATAACCAGAAGAATTGTGTCTTGTTCTTGCACTTTAGAATACAGAGAATCTTCAAAGTCAGTGCAAAGACTCTGTACTGACATCTCAAAGTGGCAACCCCAAACACTATAGAACTAAATATTAGAGAAATGGGTTTATCCATTATAGACTAAGAGGCTGTCCTCTGGCACTGTGCAAGGTGTAGGACGTTCCTGAATCATTCTTTGAACACAGCTTTTCTCTGGGAAAAACACCTTGTCTGGTTTTAAAGATTTTGTTCAATGGCAGAGAACACAGCACAAATCTTGTTTACTTGTTCCTATGTTTACCTACCTTCTCTGCTAAAAATGTGACACTTTTCTATTATGAACTGGTCTAGATTTAACAGCCAGCCAGCCAGCCTTGTTAAAGCCTTGTTTATGGGTTGGAAAACTTTGTATTTATTTTCTAATTTATGTTCCTTGTTAGGTACCTACAGTCAGTGTTCAAGACAATACATAGTGGTTTTGTGATGAGATGATAGCACTGTTAGAGATTTACTATTAGCCATGCTTTTCTCAGAGTCTTAGAATCGTCCTTTTGGCTCCTCTCGAAACCATACACAGTTTTTCAGCACCACTTTGATGAAATTTGCTGAAAAGGGATGATACTGACCCAGATAGCTTCCCAGCCAGGGTTTTCAAAACAGATAACACAACTTCCATTCCATGCACGGTATTATCAGTACAGCAACAAACCCTGAAAAGGATTTAATCTCACATTTTTAAGGACCTCACTGCTGTGAGATGGGGTCAATGTCACAGAAATAGCACTTGATGAAGCCAGCATGCCTCGGTTGACTCTATTCCTTCATTTGGGTGGTCTAGAAAATTTGGCTTCAGAACAAAAGGGAGTACATCTGCACTGGCTCTAGCAGGTATAGTCTTCTCAGCAAATTTCACTGATGCTGGTAAACCAGAAAATTGGGAACAGGGGAGAAACTAACAGCTGAGAAACTGTTATAGCTGCAACCTCCTTTGTTTTCCTTAATATACCCTCTTGATATGTTCAGTGTTCAGAGTTACCTTCCAGTTCATCAGCCACTGTTAGTCCAGCTCCTGGTTGACGAGTGTTTAAAAAAGTCAGTTAACCAATAAAAACCTCAGCCAAGCTCCAAATGAGCAGCTGGCATTGGTTGTTCGGATGTGTCTGTGAGTAACAGCGAGCGAGAGGAAAGCCAAGCCAGGATTCAGACATTACTTTTTGGCACTGGGATTTGCTGTGTTGTTTCTCTTCTGCCTTAACGGAAAGGGTCTGGCTTTTCTTTTTTAACCTTGTTGTTTCAATGCCAGAACAGCAGAAATATAACACAAGTTAAAACAATAGCTCTTAAAAGATGTGATATTTTCTTTCATCTCCTGTTTAGTAAGCAGCCTTGGTAGTGCCATTTCATATAAAGAACTGCAAAAGTCACAAGGTCCAGAAATACAATAATTCCAGCAATGACAAAAAAAAATGACCTGCTTTGTCTTTTTATTGTCCATAAATGTGGTGAAAAAGGCCATTCCACATCCTCAACCATAACTAGTTAATTATTTTCTGTTGTTTTTTGTAGATGTTTCGAACCAACATTAAGCAAAATGTACATTGTGGAACAAACCATCCATAGAGTATATGCCATAATTACTGTTTAGCAATTTCACACTAGCAAAAATTTATTAAAACTTCACGACTCATTAATAGTAAGTGATCATAATCGCTTAATAGAAAAGGAAACTAAGCTAATGATAGAAGTGCTGATTAATGCTTTTGACCTTAAGACAGGAAGTCAAGTGAAATTAATGTCACTGGGTGTTGAAAGTTAAGTTATTGTCAAGTGTAGATAGTCTGTAATCATAAGAGAAACCCCTCAACTACACAAATTTTGTGTTCTTCAGCAGAAAAAAAAAATCTTCCTCTTCTGTACTGAGTGGTATTTTTAAAAATCTCACTGCTGTATTTCAAGTAAGCACAAGATTGTTTCATTTATTATAAAAATTGCTTTAAAAAGTTATCTAAACATGCATATATGTATTTACATCAAGAGGAAATCTCATGGCCATACTGATAGCAACCAATGGGCATTTTATGCAGCTATTTATCTCTTTTTTGGTCAGCAGGATTTCTTTTATGAGCTCAGGTTAACTATTATTCATGGGAATAACACAGCACAGCTCACCAGTCAGTTGCCTAATCACATATCAGATACTTGGGCACCACCAGACCTGACAGGACGACTGTTTCTACAGCCAGCTGCGTGCCTGGAAAGCATCTTCCTTAGCTTAGCATCTGGCTGCTCCTGATGCCCACGGGGGCTGTAGCAAGTGGTGGCATTTGAGGCACAGCAGGCATTGGACTGCACTAAGAGATCTTGTGACCAACCTCAGGTAGGATTAACGTGGCAGTAAAACATCTGTGTAGGTGCCGACGTGCAAGGGTGGCAGTGTCTGAGGTAACACGGGTACCACGCTGTAAGTGGAAAAGTCTCCTGCTTCAGCAATAAATATTTTCTTTACATGCGCTTCTTCTTTTTTTTTTTTTTTTTTTTTTTTTAATGACACATTAGTTTAAATCAGAGTCACCGGAACACGCTAGTTCTTAATTATGCCACAGCCCTGTGTATGGCGTTTAAGAAGGATGAAAGTTCTGGAGCCTGTCACAAATTGGTCTAATCCCGTCCCACTGAAGAGCTTGAACGGAGATGACTCAGCCTTTCACCCAAGAAGGCACACTTCTTTCTATATGCTAACTCAGGTTGCTGGCACTTCAAAACTCAGCTTGAATAATCTTCCTTAGATTATTCAACAACTCCCACGACTGGCAGAAAGGGAGATACAGTTTCTTGCAAGTACGAGCAGAATCCTGGCTACGTGTTAGCAAGTTTAAGTTCATTTGACATCAAAGTCACAGCGGGAAGGACAATGCCTTTCTAATAACGTCACTCAATAATTAGCCTACCTACGTTTGTATTAATAGTAAAGCCCTCAGGCAGCGAGTTATGTACAGCCATTGATCTGCTCAAAACTCAGCACTGCAGTATTGACAAATATTGTTTTGGAAACAGATAAAAGCTAAACTGTATTTGTAACCACCAGAGTCTGACCTCTGAGGAACAGGTAGATACCACTGCTCAGCCAGGTTAATACCACCTTTGAGGCCTCTCCCATCCAGAATGAAGCCAGCAGTGGATTGGTGAATGTAGTTTGTTTTTTTTGTTTTTTTTTTTTTTTATGCTTGTATATCTGGGTGTGTGTACTTTGTGAGAGACTTTCACAACTGCCTCTCTTCAAGATTTTTGCGTTAATGTCTCTTTGGAAAGCAAGAGGGATGCGGCACTCTTGCAAACCCAGAGATAAATACCATCTGTTTAGCTAACCTCACTCAGAACGTTGGTGGAATGTTCTTTTTTTAAAAAATATATACAGTAGCAATTCAGAGGCTTGAATGTCAGGTCCTTCCAAAGTAATTGACTACCAGGCTTTATTTTGTAAGTTGCAAAACATAAATGTGGTTTTTATTAAAGACTCTGTGAATTATGCTTTCTACCTCAAAGCAACATATCTTCTAGCATCCTCTTTAGAGAAACCCCCAAAACAAAACAAAACAAAACAAAAAACAAACCCCAAAACTACCAAACAAAAAACCCTTCTGCACAATTACTTTGGAGCAACATTTCCCAGTCCCTATTTTGGCTTGTTCCTGGCTGTTGCTCTGCAGTTTTCTATAATTAATATAGATAAAAAAAAATTGGCAATGCAGAGTTAGGGGGTGTAATTTGTATTCGGGGCCAAAAAAGACATGAGTATCACCAAAACAATTGAGTTTATTGTTACCAAAAAATTGTTTCAGGAAATCATACTCCTGTCTCTGAATGTAGAACAGGATACAGCATGAGACAGACAATAACCCAGACAGTTTTTGTTGCCAACACACAGGAGCTGTGCAACTGTTGGGGCTGGCCGACTGCTTGGGCAGAGTGGTTTGGAGAGCTGTAGGAGCTTGCTTGGAAAATGGTCAGGACCACCTTTCAAAATCCATGTCCTCGACAGCTGAGACCTTCTACTGGTTTAATGGCACACTGGAACTGCATCTTTAAGAAAACTCCTAATGGGAAGCTGGCCAATTTGCCCCCTCTAATATGTCCACCATACACCTGCTTTGAAGATGTCAACTTCATCTGCTTACCAGGGTGTCCTTTAAAATGTTTCTGCATAACTCAACCCATTTAATGGAAATAGTTCTATAAATGTCATTAAAAGGTGTTAATCCTGCTTGTCTGGGTATCCCTAGACCACAGTGTGACCTTACTAACATTCCTACCAAAAGTCAGCCAAACTGCCAGGTGTGATGGGTGCTGTGTGTTTAACGCCTAGCATCCAGGCCAGTGGGGAGGAAATGCAATTTCCTCCTGAGGACACTGGTCCTCTCTGTCACGACAAGAGATTGATGCTATGAGGCATCCTTCTTTATTAATGGCCTAATATATACCTGTGGAAGAAGGGCAATGTGGCACAATGGCTTATGTCTGTGCGCCTTCTAGGCAGGTGCTAATTTACCCAGTTGGCCTTTGTCCAGTAAAAGTAGCCCTGTTGCCATTATCTCTCAACCCAGAGGGAAATTGTTGAAGAGCAGCTATGTGTGAATACTAACAATTAAAAAAAAAAAAAAAAAATCAACAAAAGCTAAAAATCAAACCTACAGATGAAGCACACAAAAGAACCCATCTGGTCATGCATAGCTGGCTGCTTAGTGGTGTCGAACACAGCTCGGTTTCATCTGTCCCTGGAGAGGCTGCTGCTCAGCGAGTTTGTCATGGAGTTCACCTCCCTCCCTGTCCTCCTCTTTCACAGCGCTGGTGCTGTAGCAGCAGAGAGAAGAGGGAAAGCAGGTAGGCAGGAAAGCCTAATGCTAACTCAAACATTTTGATTGCTTTTGTACATCACTTTCACCAACTCTGTGTCTTTGAAACGGTTAAACACTTGGAACTGTCACCGCAGGAGATGAAGTACCTGCAGCACTTTATGGACAGGACCATATTAGCAGCAGAGTGACTCCTGGTGCCCCAGGAACTCAAGATGAGCTGATGGATGCTCCCATACAGATTCTGCTGCCTTCCCTTCCCACCTCCAGGAGCACAGAACACCTGAGCAGCAAACGATGCTGGGACAACTAAACATCTCCTGCTCGCATGACTCCATGCAACTCTAGCCCCTTCTGGAGCTGCTGAACACGATGGTGAACATGCAGGATGATGACCTGCTTCTGTGTTGGTTGGGAAAGCACTTTCAGCCCTAAAAGAGCATCCCTTTCACCTTGACTTAACATACATTTCTACCACTGCCACCTTTCCTTCTGGCAGCCTGCCCCCACACCTTGCTTCCTTTCTCTGAGGCAACAGCAGTTGAAACAGCCTGGAGTTAAAATGGTAGGAGGCTCTGGCCTGCCCTTTGCTGCGCAGAAGTTTTTCGCAGGAGGGCGTGATTGCTCTTTGCCTGTAATATATTCATTTGTTGAGTCTCAGTTTGAATACGGGTAAATGCTGAAATAATTTTCCTGGTTTCCAGTCATCAACACGAGTGAGCGCATCATGGAAGCTTGTTTGTCCACCTTCCCTTTCCCAGTCCAGCACAGTGCGCATTTCCTAAAACATCTCCCCACAGACCCTTTTGTCTCCAAAGCCTTTGCAGCTCTTTTGCTCCCATTGTGTGAAAACAGGAGCGAGCCCTTTCTTTCCCTCCTGGCAGGACGAAGGGGTGGGATGGTGGGATGGGTGTGGAGGCAGGCGTGCCAGAGAGTGAACAAGCATGAATAGGGCCAGCTGGCCACTCTTGTGCCCGGCTTTCCATCATTTCCAGCTGATAGTCCCTGCTCATGGTAATTTTGCAGGCCACATTCACTAACACAAAAAGACTAGGGAGCAAGCAAATGCACGAGTATTTAAAGGGAAAAGCTTTATTTCTTATTTTCTTAGATCATAGTGGACTGTAAAACAACAGGGAACAATGAGATTGACTCTAATAAGCTTGTTTTCTTTTTTTTTTTTTTTTTTTTTTTTCCCG